>JAJMCN010000014.1:0-230163 GCA_030573035.1 Pichia nanzhaoensis
TCACAATCACAATCACAATCACAATCACAATCACAATCACAATCACAATCACAATTGACCCCAACTAATGCATGTATTACATCATCTTTGAAAAACAATAATATAAATACAAGTACAAGTACAAGTACAAGCACAAGTCGAAATGTCAGTAGAGCTGGTAGTGTTCATTCACGAACTAGTACATCCAGCACGTTACATAAAAATGGCTATCAGACACATCATGCTAAGTCACATAGCACCCTCAATACTCATAAGAAATCATCTTCTAAAGGTTCCTTACATGATATAACCACACCAAAATCGTTATTCAAGTTTTTCGGTAGTAAAAGACACAGCTCACCAAATACCTCAAATGATAACAGCTATACACACTCACCGTCACATTCTCAGAGCTCAGACGGTTTGCAATCATTTCAAAAGCACTCACCTGCATTTTTCTCATCTGCAGGTAACGGCCATTCTTTCAAGCACAAAAAAAATAGTTCTTTGAGTAGTGAGAGTGCAGGTAATTCACCGGTCAGTTTAACAAACGTTAGTAGGAAATCAACAGTACGTTCACGTTGGAATGAGCATAGAAGACAAAGCTCGTTAATTTCAGACTCAGATAATATTGTCAATATTACATCTACTACTTTATCCCCGTCAGGTTTCAAAGATGGCTCATATACAAATCTCAATACTGGGTCATTGCCAACACTAATTCATTCCAGAAACGGATCTAGTCATATGGAGAAAACCATTACGCACAATGAATTAGGTTCAAAAACAGGAAGCCTTAAGAGTATTGGAAGTGCTAAAAGTGTTAATGCTGCAGTATCTAATGTTTCCTTACCCCCAAGCACAACATCAACTTTGACCCCGTCATCTGCGTATTTCCCAGTTTCAGCCAAGGCTTTTAAAGGCTCAGATTCAACAGGTACAGCGATAAGCTCAGCTAAAGGCTCAGTTAAATTTTCGCTTCCTTCAAACACATCAAATATGATCTCATCACCAACAACAACAAAAGCATCATCAGCAAGCACAACTACTACACCATTATCACTATCGCTATCATCCACACCGAATATATCATCACCAACATCAAACTCTTTATCTACCATAAGTGGAAACAATTCAGCAAGAAAGGTTAGATCATTTGTTAGACTGGGTTCAAAACCAACCACTTATTCACGAGCAACAAACAATTTTGGAAGCAAATCTCTCAATGCACGTAAGAAAATACAATCAAATAATAACGAATGGGATGGCTGGGATGGTCGAAGTGGAAGTTTTGAGAAGCTTGGTCCTGTTGGTAGAAAGCCCAGTCCGCCTGGTCAAACTATACCAGTTGTGACAACATCCAATTTACACTCCATTGACGAAACGAAAAAATTGACTGATTCAACATCGACTACAATTTCACCACTTTCCAGATTATCTACTACTTCGTTATCTTCAACTGCAAAATTGACTGATATACCTTTACTAAAACCGCCAAATAGTGGAAGTAATGGCTCCACTCCTTCTTCTGAGGTTGTCTCAACAAGTGCATTGTTATCTATATATGATCAACCTTCAAATGCAAACAGCAATTTATCCATACCCAAGGCATCTGTGCTGCCAACAAAATATAAAAATGTCAACATTAGTTCGAAATATTTACCGAAATCCATCAAAGTGTCAATCACAATTCTGGTAACTTCTAATTTCGTTGATTATAAGCTATTTGATGTTTCAGGTATGCCCACATTATCAAAATTTACATCCATAGTATCATCCACTTTTAGACTGAAGGGTGAACTTCAATTTTACATTACCGATTTTGGTATAACTAAGGAAAATCTAGGTAAGAAGTTGGATGCCCAGACGTTAAAAAACATTTGGGACAACCTGAAAAAGTCAACAGAAGAAATTATGTTAGTATTTTTTGTCACGCTTGATCCTAAAGTGGTTGTGTCACCTAATATATCTATTGATCACTCAAAGCTTGATCATTCTTTTCTAAATCATGATAAACCAGAGGAAGCCTCATTATACACCACATCATCATATACGAACTCAATTAATTCTGATTCAAGTTATGACAAATACCTGCCAACCCCACAGCATTTAATTTCAGTTAGAAGAGATTCTTCGGTTGATTATTGGAATGTCAAGGATTCAATTGAACGGAAACCTTCGCTAACTAGAGCAATTTCGGTAACACATTCTTCAATTTCAGGCGATGGTGCAACTTTTAACTCGTTGCATAATTTATCAAGAAAAACGAGCAAGATTAGTATAGGATCAGTGGGCAATTTAACGACTCAAAATTTGCCAGTTTCAACACGGTCAATATCATCAAAAAATGTGGTCGGCATATCTCAGTTATCCAATCCTAACGAAACGACTGTTACGCAATTACCAAAGTTGAAAGGAACGTTTAAAGTTATTCATCCACACAGACCTTTTATTGATTTTGACAACAGAACTTCTTCACCGCTAAATAAACCTAAGAATCTAGTTGCGCAACGTCATCCACCACCGCCACCACCTGCCACTCCACCACGTTTGCTGTCTTCAAATACTCATAATTCGGGTAGTCCATCATCTTCAAACACAATATCAACAGGAAGTAAACAAGCGGTGAGTAGTAACATTGAGAAACCTCCAGCGCCAGGATTTTCAAAATCCACTAGGAGCCAAAAAAAGAAAGCAATGGTTTCCAATAGTTTGAGATCACTGAAAAGATCAAATACAGAGACTAGTATTTTTAGTACAGTTAGCTCAAGTAGTGGTGTCAGTGTTGATCCGTTTTCTGAAAATAAGATTGTGTTTTCAAATTTAGCGTCTGATGATAGTTCTTCCTGCGGAAGTAGTGACGATGCGAAAATTCATGGAAAGTCAGGTCAAGAAGAAAAAGATATTTACAACAAAGATTCTGAAGATGATGGGTTTGGATTGTTTGCAAAGAAACCTAAATCACAGCCCACGACAACAAACAATGAGAAAATCCTTTTGGATACACATACTAATACCAGTCATCTGCATAGTAGCTCAGATGATTCCGACGACAATGACATATACGATTTGTTTAAAAAGCCACCTAAGGGTCTGGCGAAGAAAAAGTTAGCCCAAAAATCCACCAAAAAGAGTTCCTTTGAACGGATAAAAAATGTTGATAAAGTTGATGAATTTTTGAAAAAGAGTTCTGTTTACGGATTAAATGAAGAATTAGTGGATTCAAGCAAGGATGAATTTTTGTCAAGCGAGTACAATTCAACTGAAGACTTTAACAGTATAACTAAAAGTTTTTGTGAAGAAGATTCATTTGTCTCACCTACCGAGTCTAATTCTAGTAGCTCCTTATCAAGTTCGTTAGATATTAGACCACCCCCTGAAGTTCTATATAATAATTTAGAAGTTTTCTTTCCCAAGGCAGACTTAGATAGCTTAATTATTGATGAAACACCGTCAAATGGACATGGTATTGGAAGAATGAAAAGTATTAGAATTATTGCACAAGAGGCTAGTCGTAGAAATTCTCAAAGATTGCCAATGGACAGAAAGAAACAGATTTCTGGAAGAGATTCCTCGTTACAAAGTTTATCAAAAAAATCCTTACGAAGTATGAATGATTTACCACCAGCTAGTTCATCTTTACTAAGACGAAAAAGTACCAAAATGTGGGGCCAAAGAGTTGTTGAGGTTAGGTTAGACTCAAAGAATAAAAAAGATATTTATAAAGTGGTACCTAAGAGAGACAAAAATGGTGAATTTGTTGAATTTGCCTGGATTAAGGGTGAAATGATAGGGATTGGTAAATTTGGTAAAGTTTATGTTGCAATGAATGTTACAACGGGGGATTTAATTGCTGTTAAACAAATGAGTATTAATCATAAATTTTTGAATAAGGAAGAAACTAATGATATCGTCGATACTTTCAAAACTGAAGTTGATTCCTTGAAAGACCTGGACCATATTAATATTGTTCAATATTTAGGATTTGAAATTAAGGCTAATACATACAGCATCTTTCTTGAATACGTTTCTGGTGGTTCAATTGGTCATTTATTGAGACGGTATGGAAAATTTGAAGAACTTCTTGTACGAAATCTTACTGAGCAAATGTTGAGAGGTTTAAATTACATTCATTCAAAGGGAATCCTACATAGGGATTTGAAAGCTGATAATCTTCTACTAGAAGTAGATGGTGTTTTGAAGATCAGCGATTTTGGAATCAGTAAAAGAGCTAAGGATATTTACACATCACAATCTAAACTAAATTTTCAGGGAACAATTTTTTGGATGGCACCTGAAATTATCAATGACACTCAAGGGGTTGGATATAATGCCAAAGTTGATATTTGGGCACTAGGATGTGTTGTCTTAGAAATGTTTACAGGTGAAAGACCATGGAGTAAATTTGAAGGTGAAGGTGTAATGTACAAACTTGGAAAGGAAAAGGTTGCTCCACCAATTAGTAAAGAGATAAGAAAGCATTTTTCACGTTGCAGCAAAGATTTTTTGAAACAGTGTTTTGAGATAGATCCCACAAAGAGACCAACAGCACAAACACTGTTGAATGATCCGTTTTGTGTCCTTGAACCAGGGTTCAAATTTTCTAATACCAGTCTCGGTAAAAAAATACATGCCGTTGAGGAACAAGAAAAAGAAAGTCTCAACAAAAGGATGAAAAGTATGGTCAGAAAGTTGTAGTTAAATAATTAGTTGTACCAAGCACTAATATATTTTCAGGCTGTGCGGAGGATCAACTTTTTTTTTTCCGTTTTGTAGAACAAATTTTTTATCATATTAAAAGTAAAAACCTTTGCGTCTTGGAGCTGCTACCCTTCAAGTAAACTATAAATAAAATGGTGAAAAAGTACAAGACAGTATCTCGTGAGGACAAAAAAAGTATCCGTGATAAACAGAAAAATCAGTTGGCAGAAATAAAGGAAAGGGCCAACGAATTAACTCCTGAAGAATATAAGACATTTAAAAATTTTAAGGATTTGCCACTAACTCATGACGTTCTAAAAGGTTTGGAGCGTTCTGGGTTTTTGAGTTTAACAGAAATTCAAAAGTTAGCCATTCCACAATGTTTGAAAGGCAACGATGTACTTGCAGCAGCAAAGACAGGTTCTGGTAAAACATTGGCGTTTCTTATTCCTGTTGTTGAAAAACTGCTGTTTGAAAACTGGAGTGATATGGACGGATTAGGTGCATTAATTATAACTCCGACAAGAGAATTGGCTGTTCAAATATATGAAGTTTTGCTTAAAATAGGTAAATATACTCAACTAAGTGCAGGTTTAGTCATTGGTGGTAAAGATTATGCGTATGAAAAGGAACGTATAGGACGTGTTAATATTTTAATTGGTACACCAGGAAGATTATTACAACATATTGATGAGAGTGCAACTTTGCAAACTGATAACTTACAAACGTTAGTGCTAGATGAAGCTGATAGGATTTTGGATATGGGATTTAAGAAAACCTTAGATGCTATTTTAGGTCAATTGCCCGCAAGTAGACAGTCGTTACTTTTTTCAGCAACTCAAACAAAGCATGTTGCTGATCTTGCCAGATTATCCATGATCAATCCCAAGTATGTAAATGCCAATTTAACAAATGGCGGACTTGGAGGCGATGAATTGTCATTACCCGAGAGTTTAGAACAAAGCTATGTTATTGTTCCATTAAATGAAAAATTAAGCTTATTATGGAGTTTCATCAAATCTCATTTGAAATCTAAGATTTTGGTTTTTGTAAGCTCTTCGAAACAGGTTCATTTTATTTATGAAGTGCTTAGAAAGTTACAACCAGGTATACCTCTAATGAAATTACATGGGCGTCAAAAGCAAAAAGCAAGGTTAGAGACATCGATTAAGTTCACACAAAGTAAAAACTGCTGTTTATTTGCCACCGATGTTGTGGCTCGTGGTTTGGACTTTCCTGCAATTGATTGGGTCATTCAATTAGATTGCCCTGAAGATGTATCAACGTACGTTCATCGTGTTGGGCGTTGTGCACGTTTTGGCCGTCAAGGCAAGGCAATGTTAATGTTGTTGCCAAGTGAGGAAGAAGGATTTACCTCTCAATTAATAGCTAAAAAGATTGAAGTTAAAAAGTTAAACATCAAAGGTTCCAAGAAAAAAAATATTCAGCCTCAGATACAAAGTCTATGTTTTAATAGTGCCGAGCTTAAATATCTTGCTCAAAAAGCATTTATCTCATATTGCAAAAGTATTATTATACAAAAAAACAAATCAGTTTTCAAAATTGATGAATTACCCCTTGATTTGTTTGCTTTAAGCTATGGTTTGCCTGGTATGCCAAAACTGAAGCTACCAAAGAAAGCATCTGGTGATTTAAGTGATGAAGCGAGATTGAAGCTCAAAGAAAAGAAGAACGAGAATAGGAAACTAAAATCTTTGGAAAATGCAAATGATGATGGTGAATTTACCAAGGGTGATAAAAAGGTCAGAACAAAGTATGATAAAATGTTTGAGAGAAAAAATCAAAATGTTTTGAGTGAACATTACATGCAACTTAATTCTGAACTCAATGATAGTAAGAACGTCAATTTAGATGACGATGATGATGATGAAGATGATGAATTTTTGACCGTCAAGCGTCATGATTCTGAAGTCAAAACAGAAGAACTGCCGGAACTTGAAATAAATACATCGAAAAGAGCTATGAAAAAAGCACTTTCAAGAAAATTGACAGCAATGAATAATGAAAAGGGTGCTAAGCTCGTTTTTGATGATGAGGGTAACTCACATCCAGTTTACGAACTTGATAATGAAGAAACATTCCTCAAACAAGGTCCATCTAATGCTAAATCTGAATTTTTATTTTCCGAGAGAGAAAAAATGTTAAAGCAGGATGAAATCGATAAAAATGTAGCCAAGGAAAAGCGTGCAGAAAAGAAACGTAGAAGAAAGGAGTCTGAAAGATTAACGAACGGCGACGATTTGGAAGGAAGCGAAGATGAAGAGGTAGGTTCCTATGTGGCGACTCTTGGAAGTCCTGATGAAAGTCAAGACAAAGAGTTACCTAATCTGGATGATGATTTGGAAAGTGATGAAGAAAGTGTTGAAGAACCTGAGAAAAAGAAACAAAAGAAGTGGTTTGAGTCTGACAAATATAAAGAAAGAGATGAAAAAGATAGTGGTGTCGTTGAACTTGAACAGCCTGAGACTATTGATGATTTAGAAACATTAACTTTAAAGTTAATGGAATAATTAAGTACAATCATATTTTTAGATTTATAGTAATAATAAAACGCTTTTCAGTATATTTTGATAGAATGAGTCGATACTATATTATACATAGTGAGTTTCTAAATCTAGAATAATAAAAGTCAGACGTAGGTACTATATCCACTAGTGACCTGGTAAGCTGATGTTGTTTTCTTAAGATATTTTTTAACTTCATCAGCTATCCAAACAGAACTACTAATTAGCATCAAATATAATAAGTCGCCTAATGATAATGCTTCAGTTTGAAAAATTTCTTGGAAAAATGGAACATAAATGGCACATAATTGACCTAAAAGAGAACCACCAACAGCATAGTTAAACATTTTATTTGAGAATCCAAGTTCAAAAACTGATTTATTACTGGAACGACATGAAAGTGCATTAAACATATCGAATAAAACAAAACATGTGAATGTCATAGTGGTATCCCTCCGCGTAATTGAATCACCCATTTCACGCATGTAAACAAACATTGTACCGACAATAACAAAAACTGAACTTGAAAGAACACGTCTGATAACTTGCATTGTTAGAACATTATCATTTCTTTTTCTTGGTGGTTTGTTCATAACTTCTTCATCGACTGGTTCAACACCTAAGGATTGTGCGGGTGGACCATCCATAATAATGTTAATCCAAAGAATTTGCATAGCGTTAAGTGGATTAGGTAAATTGAAAAGTGTTGCAAGTGCAACCAATGAAAGTGCAGCAACAGACGTTGAAAGCTGGAAGGTCAAAAAACTTTGAATATTATTAAAAATACCTTTACCTTCTTTGATAGCCTGAAGGATGGTACTAAAATCATCATCTGTTAAAACCATATCAGCAGCTTCTTTAGCAACATCAGTACCATTCAAACCCATAGCAATACCAATGTCTGCAAGCTTCAAAGCAGGTGCATCATTTACGCCATCACCCGTCATTGCAACTATATCGCCTCTCATTTGGAGAGCTTTGACAATCTTAAGTTTATGTTCAGGATTAGTTCTTGCAAATATAGTGACATTTTGAATAGCATCAGAAAGTTCAATTTCATTCATATTATCAAGTTTATCACCGGTTAAAACGCAATTCGGATTTGTTGGCATACCTGTCTGAGTCGCAATATTCAGAGCGGTCTTTTCAGAATCACCAGTAATCATAATGATATGGACACCACCTCTAAGTAACAATTGGATTGAAGATTTAATTTGAGGTCTTGGAGGATCATTCATACCCATCAAACCACAAAAAACCAAATCTTTTGGCTCGTTTTCAAAAGACTTGGTTGATTTGGCAAAACCTATGACCCGTAGACCGTCATCAGCAAATGAATTAGCATTAGCGGTAATTAGTTTGGAAATTTCTGAAGTCAACTTAACAACATCACCATTTTTATTATAGTAACTTTTACACATTGACAAGATTTTTTCAATTGCACCTTTTGCAAAAGTTTCAGTATTTTCACCGTTAGCACAAGAAACGGCCATATACTTTCTTGATGAAGAAAACGGTAATTCATTGACTCTGTGAAAGTTTTCCCTTACATCGTATAAACCAAATTTTTTCAATGATTCAATGATTGCAATATCAGTTGGGTTACCAAGAAATTTTTCCTTTTCAACAGAGTACTTTGAGTTATTACATAAACAACCGGTATTCAGCAAGATCTTCATGTCATTCGAAATATCTGTAATAATTGCACGGTTGTAACTAGTGTTAGAGTCGGTATTTTCAAATACAATTGGTTTGGAATTCAATGAAGTGGTCCATATTTTATTAACAGTCATATGATTTTGAGTTAAAGTACCTGTTTTATCAGAGCAAATAACATTAACAGAACCCAACGTTTCAACAGATGGCAATCTTTTAACAATTGCTTTTTGCTTTGCCATTCTCAAAACACCTAATGCAAGGGTGACTGTCACAATGATTGGTAAACCCTCGGGAATTGCAGCAACAGCCAAAGAAACTGAAACCTGGAAAACATCTAACCAGGATCTACCTTGGAAGACACCAACCAAGCCGATAACACCAATAACTGCAAAACTGAAAGCTGATAGCTGCCCACCTAATTTATCCATCGCATTTTGAAGTGGGGTTTTAGGCTTTTCGATATTGGACATCATATCAAAAACAGATCCAAATGCGGTATCCTTTGAGGTTGCGACAACAATACCTGAACCATGTCCTTCTCTAACTAAAGTTCCCATAAATGCAATGTTTGAGCGTTCATTAATGGAAGTGTTTGAGTTCACAACAGTAGCAACACTTTTTTTTGAAGGCTTAGTTTCACCGGTCAAATTACTTTCATCAATTGTAAGATGAACTGCTTCAGTTAAACGTACATCTGCAGGAATACGATCACCAACACTAAAATGAATCAAGTCACCCGGAACCAAATGACTTGCCAGAACTGTTTCAGTTGAATTATTACGTGTTAAGTGAGCCATTTCAGGTACCAATTTATTCAATGCTTCAAGTGATTTTTCAGATCTATACTCTTGCACAAATCCAACAGTAACAACAATGATAATTGCGGCAGTAATTGATATTGCATCATCTATATTACCCATAATGAAGGAGACAACGGCGGATCCAATTAAAAGCATGATCATTGGATCAGAATAAAAGGTTTCAAGAAATTTCCAAAACAAAGATTCTTCTTCATCTGAATCTAACTCATTAGAGCCGTGAACCACACGACGCTGTGATATGTCTTGGGGATTTGACAAGCCACTCTTTATATCCGTATCTAGCTGACTAACTATATCATCAACAGACAACGTGCAGTATTTTGAAGATAAAGAGGTTCTCATTTTTTCAGTTGATGAAGCAGAGGTCAAAACACTCTTTTCCTTATCCATTAGTGAAGAAGCTAGGTCGAATTCTTCGGTTGATGCAGAACCGAAACCATTAAGAGAGGTCGAATAAGGATTATCTGACATGTTTGAAATTTATTCTTCTTGTGTGTATAATTGAAAGTAGTGGTAGATGAAAAAAAGAAAAATATAAACTATACAAAGCAAGCACCTTTTCCTGACTTTCAAAGGAACCCTAGAAACGCAAAGAGATCAAAGTCTAAAGCTCGGGAAAACAGACAAAAGCATAAGTGCTGGCTTACACCTGCACACACCTGAAAAAAGCGAAAATCGAGACCCAAAAACACGTTCTGCTTCTTTTTCGTGCACTGTAATCGACCGACATTGCGCATCCCTCTACCTCCCATCCTTACACTATTCTACACATGTTCTATACAAGGTTTGAGGCATTCGGGTTTGATATCAATCAACAGAGCCAACCCGTTGCAAGGCTCGAATCATGGAGTCCTTACGTTGCATGCTGCGTTTGAGCTCTTCGATTTCCTCCTGCATCTCCTCAATGATCTCCTGTTTGGCACGCTCTGACCGGTTCACAAAACTGTTTGTGTTAGTATTGCCGCCAGTACTGTTTGAAACCCCTTGCTGTTTATGTCTTGCTAGATCTATCTCCGACATACGAATCCGATTCTCTAGGTGCCCAACGTACGACTCAATCTCGTTGAATCGGCTATTGTACTCTCTTAAGTTCTGTTCCATTCTTCCTACAATTTCATCGCCTTTCTTTCTCGTACCTGAATCCAGTATTAAACTATTGAGTAGATCATTCAAACTGCTCAAATCTTCGTCGCTTTGTTGGGCTCGTATTATATTATCTTCCAACTGTAGTCTTTTCAAATGCTCAACCTGTTCATTCAGAATATTGTTCTCGGCAACCAATTCAAAGTACAAATCATCGTTGACAACTTCATTTCCTACTGTCCTACTCCTTAGACTCTCTTGAATAATATTAGGTTCTTGTAAAATGCTTTTCAAATCAAGTAGCTCCAATTTCAAATTTTCGTTCTCTTGAGCCAATTTATTGATATCCATGCTAGCATTATTTTTTTTGATATTCAAAGTTATATTTTTAGCTCTTCTCCCAAATCTTAGTGTATTCGTTGTTTCCCCAACCATCTTTGATTCTAATTGAATAGTACACAATATCGAAACCACAGATCCACCATTGAGCGATGGTTGTAATAACCTTGTCAATTTGGAATCTCTATAAGGTATATGTGAATTTCCGCCGGTATTACTAGTTTCAGAAAGCTTCGTAATAACTGTACCTAGTGCTAGTAACGACTTGTTGATATATGCGCCTTCTTTTCTTCTGGCTGCATGTGATGTAGCTCTTTCACTACCGGCCAAATCACAAAAATTTAGAGCTGACACAAGTTCATTTCCGTCAAAATCCTCCAGAAAAATCTTTAACATTATAATGAAATGCGAACGTGATGATCTATAATTGTAATCTGTGCTATCAATACAACGCAAACTTTCACCTTGATCAATCAGTTTCAATAACTGATCAGACGACGGTACCTCAACTTCTGTAACTCCTCGTATCTTAATACCAAATCTTGCATCATCGACAATTCTCAAATCATTGGTATTAGTATGATGTGATTGTTGAAGAGGGTCATCCATTTTGGCTACTAACAAATCTTTAATCTTTTCATTGTATATTTCCAGAATTGAGCATTTAATATACTTTACTTTATAACGTCTATCATCAATAATGGTATCATCATTGAATACATCTGCATAATGATCACGATCTTGCTCCATTCTGTCACTCAACGGGCTCTCTGTATTAGCTTTCGAAGGAATTGAGCCAATTCTTTCAAATAGTTGCGACACTGAATTACTGACTACACCCCTCATGGAATATGTCTTACCTGATCCAGTCATACCGTAGGCAAATATCGTACCATTATACCCATTTAGACATTGATTAATGACAGGAGCAGCAACGATAGTATATACTTGATCAGTGTCATCGCTAGTTGAAAAAACATGATCATATTGAAAACATCCTAAATCGGGGTGTTCAATCCGAGAGTTTTCAAGATCTAAATTCCAAGGAATTGGACCACTTGATTGTATATCATTAGCTAATGGACGAGGTCTAACAGTGACTTGTATTCTCGATTGGTTTAATGTGGACGCTTCAATTGTGCTAATCGATAAAGGAGATTCCATATATAATGTACCACTTGGAACTCTACTCGAACTGCCTGATGTAGATACTAATGATGATAGTGAAAGTCTGGATGATGACCTTGAGGTACTTCTAGAAACGGTATTCCCTTGAGGGATGGAAAATGACGGCATAATATTAACATTTGGCGGTGGCTGAAAATAAACTGAAGATTTTGAAGTTGATCTTGACGTTACTCGAGATGAAATTCTTGACGTAGATCTAGGTGCAGAATGGTTAGGTTTGGAAACGGGTGAACTGTTAAATGTATACTTGTATCCGTCATTTTTGTTTGAATTTGACAAACTGTTAGTTATTGTGCTCTCGGACAATGGTCTTTGATTTATAGGTGGTTTCAAAACAGCAGAAGTCTGATGAGAGAATACTGCATGCTGAGATGATTTCCGTGTTGGCGTTTGCATAGTGCAGAGTTGTTGCGTTCAGTTATAGAGCTAGTGTTTACATTTGTGTCGGTTTGTTTACCTCAAGCTCTAATTTTCTCCCGCAGCACCAGCTTTATTAAAGCGCTCAGGAATCATGTTAACAAAAACAAATTATAAAAAAGTTTCTTTGAAAGGGAGTGAATGAAAAACAGATGTCTAGAAATTACGGTACGTTCTATGGACATCACAGGAAAAATTATTGGGCTTAAAAACGGTTTGTGACATATCAAAAAACGCTGAATTATTTATCTAAATCAACACAGGCCCATTTCATCAATGTATAAGAGTTACTCGCAACATTTCGAACAAGAAAGGAACTATGAGTCATGCTCTTAATCACATCAGCATCAACAAACCCAATAGCAGTTGATTTACCTTTAGAAAGACAAAAAGATGCACTGCTTACCAATCCAACTAAATTCGTCAGTTTTGGAATATGCTTCTCCGGTTGAGTGATAGATCCAATGGAAACTGTCTTACGACAAATGTTTGTAAGTTCACCCCCAGCGACTTTGCTCAGTATACTATTTTCATCGTGAACCACTTCATAGATCCGTGCATTCGGTTTAATGTTTCCCTTTCTGATACAAGTTAAATGGATTGGCAAAATTTTCAGAGGTGGAAGTTTATTCAAAGTATAAGTTAACTCCGAGTAATTAATAGGTTCGTTTTCCCCATCAGCAAGTACAACAGGTTTATGTTGAAGTAATACAGAATGCAAGTTTTTATCTCGAAGCTGTTTCTCTGCAGTTTGCACATTTTTAATTACCAAAAGTAAATCCGAATAAGATTGCGGGATAACATTCAGATTCGCATCCATTTTTTGAGCGTTACGGTCTGTATTCTTTAGCTTCTTGACTGTAAATCTTAACATTTGTAACCCTCTCCAATCTAAACCAAAAGGAGACAAAACCTCTCCATTTTTGGATCGATCAATTTCAAGTCTATCATATGCAACTCTTTTGGATTTTGGGCGTTTTCGCCACTTTCGTTCACACTCTTCTCTCTCTAATTCACACTGAACAAACCCGTCATTTGTAAATACCATATCTGACCACCCCAACAAACCACGTTCGAGACGTAACTGCTCAGCTTGTTTAAAACCGCCAAACTGAATGTGAGGAACATGAACCATTGTGTGCCAAAACGGTAGAACCCAGAACCAAGGAAGCAAAATAGTCCACGTTTCATACGATTTGATTAGCATCACACAGATAGATGCATCTGATTCGCCAGCTGCAATGGATTCTCCCGGATGTAAGGAACGTCTCCTGCCCAATTCCTTGTTACTTAGTTGATTATTGTACGAGTTTTCACGTATTTGAGGAATAAGTAAATCAACTCTAGGTTTGATGCTCTGTTGTAATGTTATTAAAATATTTAGCTGTTCATCATAAGTCAGCTTCGGATTTGCTGGAAGCACGGGCTTTGTAGTAAATCTTGGATCACAAACATTAAAGGTGAATATAGTTCCTTCGGGTATGCTTGTTAAATCGTTGAGTTTATGTAGTTTCATAAAAGTATCAAACTGTACGCTACTATCACGATTGTGAAGGATGGATTGTAATGCGGTTAACGATTTAGGGCCAGTTATGTCAATGGATCCAATTGAATATTTACAGTCATGAATTTCAACGCTTTCAACATTATCGAATTCTTCAACGAGCTGATTGTAGACTGTGGAGTAAATTGATGGATGCAATCTTGCCAATATTCTCATCGATTCATCTTTAATAAACACCAATGTGATTCTTCCAAGTGGGTTGTCCAAATCATGTGAGTCGTAAACATAGCCATTCCAACAAGTACCTTTTGACACACATTTTTTAATATTTATTTTATTCTTCGTAATTTTAAAGATATATTCAAACACTCTTTTAGCTTCAACACAATTTATGACTAATGTTCCAAAGTAAGAAGTGTCTTGCACGATTGAACCCTTCATACGTGACGCTCTGCTAATACTTCGATAGCATCTTTGTGTTGGCTCACTTGGAATGTTCCACTCCCATCTTTTCATCATTTTTGCACGTTTAGCGTGCCAAATGTGTGTAGGCAACCATTTGAAATGTTTCTGTCTTGTTGCATATTTGATACAATTGATTTTGGATATTTTAGATAATGTGTTGACTGTGGTATTATCGTATGACCCAATTCTGTTATTTATAGATTTTATTTGAGCGTTTGGCTTTTCCAATTTCCCTAAATCATTTTTCAACATCTTTAGTCTTTTCCTTAAATTAAGCTGCGGAATACTAACCCATTGTGAGGTTGGCAATTTACCTCTGAGCTTCCATTTCGCAGCATACTTCAAAAGTTTGATCTTTCGGATCAGACTCCATCTTGATCTACCACGTCCAATTTTTGGTTTAATTGGTTTCCCATTTGCGGTAACACCTTTAGTGCCAACCATAACATTATCACCGTTAGGGAACAACTGTAACCCCATTTCTCTGAGCGCTTTCTTTCGCATACGCTTCGGTATACGACGTACATTGTGACTTGCAGTTCTTCTACGTAATGATCTCGGCAATGCCTGGAAGACTCTTGAAGCACCCGATGATTTTGATTTGATCATGGCTGAATCCAAAGCTCTGATCTCAAATTCCCTGGAAGCTAAAAACTCGGTGATTTGTAGTTTGTTAGGAATTATTAAACCATTTTTTAACATCTTTCGAACTTGTTGTGCAACCGTGGCACCATTTGGTGGGGTTGTAAAAGAATCATCTTGAATCTGAGTTCTAATTTGACGAGAATTGTATAATTTGGAACGTTTGAAAGTTGGGTTCGATGAGACAAAAGAAGATTTCCCACTAGTCGGTTTTTTAGGTAACGAGTCCATGTCTTTGAGCTTAAATCCAATAAAAATTGGCAGATGCCAAAAAGATGTGTGAACATGCAAGTAACAAAAAAATAAAAATAAAAATAAAATAAAAAATAAAAAATAAAACATGAAAATACAGCATGAAAAATGAAAAATGAAAAATGAAAAATGAACAATAAAAAGAATAAAATCATGACATCAAAACTAATGCTACGCTCTTACGTAAGAGAATTATTAGTACAGGTATATAAGGTATAGTAAAGTTAGAATGCAATGTACTATACTAATGATTTTAATGCAGGGGTGGGGTATACTTTGACAAGACCGTGTTGCTTGAGTTTGAAAATTTTCTTGAGCTGGTGCACCTTCACATAATCTTTTTTGAATCTTTCTATTTTGGAAACAAGTAGTTTTCTTTGAGATTCACTATGTTCCAGAGCCACCATCAAATCATTATGATTATCATTTGTTTTAATTTTCAAATTTAGCTCAGTATTGGTAGCTTCAAGATTTCGAAGTTGAGATTCTAAAACCTGTATTTTTTCATTCCATGATTTTTCCTTTTCCTTACAAAACATTTCCCACTGTTGGATTGGTTCGTGAATTGAGTTTTTAAACCAATCTATTTCGTTTTCTAACACAGCAATTTTTTCAATGTTCTCATTGTTTCGTTCTATTTCAAAATCTAGTTTTGCTTTCAATACTCTTATGTCTGATTCGAAAATGTCATTCTCTGTTTCCAATGAGGCTATTTTTGCCCTTAAGTTGATACTGTCATTGCTTTGTTTGCACTTTTGATTGAGCTGATCTATTTGCGTTTGAAGCAGCTCTTCTACTTGTGCTGATTGTATTGAGAAGTCATGAAAGTCGGACTGAAGTTTGAATATATGTTCAACAAGCTGCTCTTTTGAAAGTTGTAATAGTTTCGGTGTATTGAAATAGGTCATATTGACATGTACATGTGTACTAAGAGGAGGAAGAGATATGATCAAGAGCTCCCAACAACTCTAAATCGTTTTAGACTCAGAACAAAGGCGAATTAAAGGTGACCAGTATCAAGTTCTGATTATCAACTAGAACGGGCTGTTGACGTTATTCCGAAAAGGGAAATAATTGAAGTTTTCCTAATCCCATAGCGGATTGTTATACCATGAACCCGCAGCGGACTGGAGCCAATTGCCAAGAATATACAACTACAAGCTGCTTCCAAATGTTATCAAAGACCTTGTCCGGGTGCTGTACTCCGTTCTCTGCACTGTTGTTGCTTTTATTGTACCTATTAGCTGAGGCCTGCTGTATTTCTGGCTGTGCTGACCTAATCGCGTTGCGCTCGCCGATAATAAAAAACGGAAAACGAAAAAAAAGAAAAAAAGAAAAAAGAAAAAAAAAATTTCAGACGACAAAGAACAAAAATTTATTTCCATGGACTTTTGACTAACAGCCAAAGATAGAAACACATTTCTCACCCAGTTTTCTTAACGCTACCATCTCATACAGTCATATTCGCACTTCACTATTGAACGATTACCATACTCTAAGCTTATCTTGCCATTTTTAAATTGTCTGTACACTCAACTACCCATTTTCCACTTCCCACTAAACTTCCATCGACTTGAGCTTTTAAGTACCGACTTTCATTTTTTACATTTTGCAAATATTACGTTCAAAAGATTTTGCAAGCCAACTGAACTTCAGAATATCCACCATATACTTGTCGTTGTATAACAATACATATTCGTATCGATACCACGCTGGCGCAAACAATGACTTCTTCAATGCTCTCAACAATAGACACCACAAACTCCTCGCACCGCTTAGAAAATGGTAACACTAGACTTATTAACAACTCTCCAAACTCTCCAAGCTTTCCATCCCAGTACACACATGGAATAAACAGTCCTCCCAACAGTCTAGACACACGTAATGATCCAAATCAATCAAACTTAAATTGTCAAGCTGTTCAATTCAAAAATTACACGGTTAATAATCCTCCAGGTAACCAAATTGATATTGCTAATGAAAGAGATAAATCTCCAACCTCAATGAATGATATATCAAAGGATACCGTGCAAATAAAACAATCATCCCATTATCCAACTCCAAATCATACCCCAATTCCCAATTCCACTCATGAAGCTAGAAATATAAATGACCTGTTATCTTCAAATATCACAGTTGATGCAAATGGATATCCAATTTTATCTAGAGAATTTGTCATTCGACGAATAAGCGAAGGTGAAACAGGTAGACTAAAGGAAGAATTGAAATGTGAAGCTTGTGGTAAAGGGTATAAACATATTACATCATTAGCGAAGCACTTATGGGAACATACAGCAGAATGGCAGAAGACAAAGAAATTACTTATAAGCAAGCATCAACAAGCTCAATTATTAGAAGCTGCAAGTATTCTTTGTAGTTTGACTGAAAAATCCTCAAATTTAAATACCTCATCTTCATGTTTAACACCGCCACCACTTGCATTACAATCAACGCTGGCCTCAAATACATCGCCAACGCCAGGAGATACAAAATCACATCAAATAGAAAATCCAATTTCAATTCCAAATCACAAAATTCCAATGGCTAGAAGAAAGAGTAAGAATGAATCTACGAAAGCTGGTAAATTTGGTGGCAAGAGAAGAACTAAAAGTTTTGGTTTACCAATTGCTTTGCCAACTCCAATTAGTCTAACTCCAAATAACACCGTCATCAGTAATAGTGTCAATATCAACAGCATTCGTTCTCATAGAAATAGTATTTCAACCCATGATACCTCGACGGAAAATAAACGCTTATCCTATGGTTCTTCCGTAACTACGGTTAGTTCGGTTAGACGTGGTAGTGAATCTGTACACCCACCAAGTGATTTGCGTAGACCAAGTGTCCATTTAAGCTCTAGTATAAGTTTGACCGCTTCAAGACGTGGATCGTTACTTGGTAGTTTAATAAAAGAAGAATCTAATAATCACGCTGAAGATTCCGTCGTTATTTATGACTCCGAAGACGAGGATGATTAATTATATGTAAGTTTTATAAATATCTATAAGTTTCATATCCAACGTCGCTCAATTTTCCCTCCATTGATTACCACATTTTGTGCATTTATAAAAAGTTGTCATTGGTTCATCCGCAGATCTAATTTGTAATTGAAAAAAATACGCCCTATCATTCCCACATGCCTCTCTCGGACATTGTGCCATTGTTTGGTCGACATTATCCCACGATCCTGCCCCTCCCAGTACATCATCAATCTCTTTACGAGGTAAATATTTTCTTTCAAACATCTGTAATCCAACAATAGGGAATTCATATGGACACGTCGGACAAGCAAAAGCATTAGAACCAGATTCCTCCGAGCGAGATATAATAAGCATGTTTGAGCAGTAAGGACAGAAAGTTAGCATTGTACGGTTTGTAAATTTATTCAGTACTTTATACTTCCAGTTGTAGTATTAAAGTAAAATAAAAAAGTAAGTGAAAAAACATGCAATCGCTCACGTGACGGCAGAATCGTGTCAATAAGCCGCTTGAAAAATAAGCTATTAAACATGTTTGCTAATGTTTTGTTTCTTCATGCAGGCTCAATAAGTCAGACGTACTTCCTGTTGAGGTATTTTTTCGAATTACAGTTGCACCTATGGAGAACGCTGTAAATTTCAACAACGGCACAAAACCGTATTCTCCTAGCAAAAATTCACAAAAAAATGATGTTGATAACGACAACAACAACAACAACAATAATGACTTGCCAAACTCACTAAACGCAAAAGCTAAATCAACATCAAGCAATCCAAATGTGAATATGAGTTTAGCAAATACTCCCGGAACATTTCCCTTTGATTTATCAAATTGGGAAGATGTACCTGATTTAAATTTTCTTTTGGATAATCAACAAACTACTGGTTCACCATCAGTTGTGCCAAATGCATTATCATCAATGAACCAAATAAATACATACAATGGAGTACCAGGTATGAATAATACAAATTTTTGGAATACCCCATCGCACAATTTAAACAACACACCAACTCAAACCACAAGCACAACAAATCACGTAAGTTCAAATATTCAATCAACTCCATCACCTGTAGATTACACTTTGCAATTACAGCACTATCAGAATCTTTTAATGGAAACGCAAAGCCTGTTAAACATGAAACAGATGCAACAAAAATCCCCAAACAACGCAGATCAACAGTTAAACTTTAGCAATAACCAGCTCCCGAAACAATCTCAGCCTGCAATTCAAAACACCTCTTCGGCAATGTCCCCTAACCAAATGGACCCATCTTTTCAACCTTACAATTTTAATACAAATCCGCAAGCTCTTTTACAGCAACAAATATTGCAGTTGGCACAATCACAGCTGTCAAACAACAAGCTGTTTAATCCACAATTTAATCCATCATTAGCTGCTGCTGTTGCAGCCGCTGCCAATGCTTCTGGTATACCTGCAGGAATTACTGGGGTTCCAGGCGTTCCAAATTTGTCACAAGATAGTCTTGCATTACAATCATACTTGAATAATCCAATGGCGAACAATCTTGCATTTGCATCTCCGAATTTACAGATGTCTTCACACTTATCACAAAATGCAACACCTACACCTTTTAACTCAACTGGAAAAACAATTACTACTGGCGGTTCAAAGCAAAAAAAAAAATCAGAACCTCCACAACCACGTACCAAAGTTAGACCCTGTGATCATTGCCGTCGCAGGAAAACAAAATGTGTAATGATTCCGGACTTGAATACCTGCAAAATGTGTCAATTGAAAGGTATTAAGTGTACATTTAATGAGGCATCTACTCTAAAGAGAACAAGTTCTTTGCCAGATCATGATAATAAAAGAATGAAATTCGAAGATCCAAATATTGAGCCACCCCCAAATATTCCAGTTAGGGATGCACATCCAATAAAAGATTACTCAACAATGCAAGGACATTCTCTATTGAAAAAAACGCTAAGTTTACAGTTTCCAAGGTCCTCCTTCTTTGTAGGTCCAACATCTATTTATGATCCTCTATTTTTGAATAAAGTCTCGTTAGATAAAATTGAACAATTTCAAGTTGATAAATCGAACTCAATTAGGAGAGTTGCAGATTCAATTCAGTTTCTATTACGTGACGATTTTAGTGAATTATTGTATGATCAATCTGAAAAAGAATCAGATATAGTTGAAAAATATGTTGCACCGAATGGGAAAATACTTATTGATCTTTATTTCCGAACAGTTCATCCTTCATTTCCTGTACTACATAAGAAGATTTTTTTGGAAAAATATGCCCGTACTCATAGGGAATTTGGTGCCCCGCTACTTGCAGCAGTTTATCTTTTGGCAATTCAATGGTGGAATTATGAGCCTAGATTGGCTGGTGTTCCTCAGCCTGATGTTTCCTCACTACATGGTTTTGCAATGCGCACGTTCGTAGATATTACTCAGAGACCGAAACTAAGTGCAGTTCAGGCAGGTTTGCTATTGCTACAGTGTCAGGCATTTTGTAATATGAATTTGAGTAAAAAGCTGCAACATTCTAATAAAGACAAAGGTAAAAACAGTAAGTACAAAGACAAAGATAAAGAAAACGGAAAAGAGCAGGACAAGTCTAAAAGCAAAAGTAATAACACAGAAAATGAGCTTGATCCGCAAATACAACTTGTAACTCAAAATACTTGGCTGTTGTGCACCCAAGTGGTTGGATTAGCTGAGGATTTAGGACTTGGATTAGATTGTTCTTCTTGGAAATTGCCCAAATGGGAAAGAGGACTTCGTCGTAGGCTTGCGTGGGCAGTTTACTTTCAAGACAAATGGTCATCACTTGTAGAATCCAGACCGTCACATATTCAGGATAATGTTAATTGGCTTGTTAAACCTTTGAATGATGAGGATTTTCCTGAGCGAAGTGCAACTATTAATTATTCCACTGATAAAAAAAATAAAAACGATGTAAGAGACACAGAAAATTATGCATGTGTTGATGTGGAAGTTGGTAAAGAGTCTTTTATGCATACTATTTCTCTTACTATGATTTTAAGTGAAATACAATCAACACTTTATACACCACGTGCAATGGAAAATATTACGACGATTGAAGAAGTCTTAAAGCTAGCTAAACCATTACAACTGAAATTGAGAGAATGGTATCATTCATTACCGAAAAGTTTGCACATGGGAGCTGTACGTCCGAAACAATTTAATGCAAACGGCAATCTACAATTATCTTATTTTGCAACAGAAATTACACTACATCGTAGAATTATATCAACTCTTCATAGTCAGCTTTTGGCCTCACACACTAATAATGACGCTTTAAATTCTCAGTCACCACAAAGCCCAGCGGTTCCGCTGCAGACAACTGATTCACAGAATTCAAGTAACAATAAATCCAATATTGTTTCGCCATTGCCACCACAATTAGTTACAGTTTGTAGGAATGCTGCTAAAACACGTTTGACTGCCTCAATTGAATTTATTAGAGAATTAAATGCTGAGCATATGCATTCATTTTGGCACAGTAGTGCAGCCAGGAATTTTGCACTAGTGGGCATCTTTGCTGCAATATTATATATCACTAGTTCAGGTGCAGATGAGGCATCAGTTTATCGTGAATATATTATGGATTATAGATGGATTTTAAAATTGAACTCTGATAATTTCGGAATTGCCAAAGAAGCATTGTCTTTGGTTGATGGTGTTATTAGAAACATTCCAGGATTATGGAACGGATATGACAGTATAAATATGTCTAATGTTGCTAGCAGTAATAATGGCGTTGAAAGTAGTAGTGAACTGGTTTCAAATTCCGCGTTGAAAGGCAATGGCCCACCGCTAAATTCAGTGCCTAAACCTGCCTATACCAAAAGCAATAGTTATTTTATGAATACTGGAGTAAATAAAAGTATGAAGCTAAATCAAGATTTATCTATGTCTGCTAGTGTTAGTCCAAAAACAATGTTGAGTTTGAATAAAAATGATGGTTCAAGATTAAAGAGTCGAAAAAAAAATGAGAAATCAACAAGTGGAAATAATACACCATCAAGTTCATCGTTTCCGCCATCGCCTCTACAGTATGGGAGTATTGAAAACGAAGCAACGAATAAAACCACAACAATAGGGGCGAAGTCAAAGGCGAGATCACCAATGTTCATAGTGAGCCAGGGTAGAAATAACGTTAGTGAAAACGGTTCATTGTATGAGAATGAGGGGTCATCTAATAATGATACTTCTGGCGGATTTAAACCATCAAACAGCCTATCAATAAGAAATCAAACACCTGGTTCAACAACATTTTCTACTGGTGCCAAAAGTCCAACACCTATGGGTACACCCACACCTACGATAATTGCCCAAACCAACACAGGCAGCCCGACTCGAAAAGGAAATCAGTTTGTGGTAGAACCTCAAACGCATTATTCTGCTACAAAGCTTTCTGCAAATAATAATGATTTTGGCAGCGATCATTCTGATAACTTGACGAACAAGAAAAAGGCTGAAAAGTTGTTTAAATTTGATGGTCAACAAAGTATTTTGAATATGACTAACGCTTTGGGAATTACCGAAAGTGGCAATGATATGGCTGAAATCGGTAAACTGAATTCAATAGACAGTTCCAAAAGAACTGAATCCTCTGAAAATACACCTAGCAATAACACTGAATTTAAAGAAAGCTGAAATTCAAGTAAAGACAAGCTCTTTAGTTTTTCGAGCTAGATTCGAAACTGCTTGCGGGAAAATTTAGTGCCAATTTCAAACAGCGTTTGTGAATCAATTCAAACCCAGCTTGAAGTAAACCTGATGGTAGATAATAATATCTAAACCCTACTTCCAATTACCAGCGATACCGTTGACAAGTATAGAATGCGTCTTGAATATTTATCTTAAATGGTTTTGTCTCACTAAGTCGAAAGAGATGATAAATTTAAGGTTTCCTTTTTTTAAAAAAAAGTCGTATACGTAGTAGACATTAGTATTTATTTACTAATCTAATCAATTATTCAACTACTTAGCAAAGATTTACATAGATACAATAATTAGTTAATTATTATTTGTATCTCTCCTGTCCTCTCCATTTTGGTCAGCACGGACACTATTCTCTTTTGTATGTGTTGGAATTATGGGTTCGACTGCACCTCTATCTCTGTCCCTATCACGTTCTCTCTCCCTACTTCTACTTCCGAGATAGCTTTCTTCTAGAAAGCTATCCCAATTTTGGTTGTCCATACCATGTTTGTCTGAGCTTAGACCTAGCCTGACATGATTATTGGATTCTAAGCTGTCAAGCATATTGGCATCATCGCCGTTGTTATGACTGTTGCTATCGTTAGTAGTGCTGTTATTGATATTATTGCTGTTAACGCTCGCATATGAAGCAACACCAAATTCTACCCCTCTTCCAAGGTCTTTTATGTCTTCTGCCACCAAGTGAATGGTTGTTGGGTCTCTTCTAAGCATTGTAGTACGTATTGTCCTACCTTAATCCCAGTAAACAACACCGTTGGAAGAAAGCTTTACTTTTAAACGAGCGCCTCGCAAGCTAACATGAATTTTTCACTTCAATTGATGATCATGTTTTTTACAATGTTCTTTTTTATTGCTTATTAAACAAAGATGTTTTTGGTTATTATGTTAGTGATGGTGTTGATGGTGGCTGTGACCATTATTTTGCCACAGATGACTGGGCTTGCAAGGTACACAACTAATCCTGACTATCTTCAAAAGAAAAGAGAAAGAGAAAATGAAAAGATGACAAAATTAGCAAAGAATATACCCCAGCAATCCAATACGTATACCTATGAAGCACCCGATGCTAATTTGGATGGTGATGAATTCACAAGTACCGGATCTAGTACTTCTTCTGCATTTAAGGGTGTTCGTACAACCTTGAACAAGCTTGCACATACGCAAATCACAGAACGTGATATACCTGTGAAACTTGAACTTGTTGGTGAAAGTGGATTGAAGCAACGTGCACAGCACAGAAATGGGTCAAGGCAGAAAGTAATAAACAATGATCCAAATAATTTTGATTACGACATCGATGAGTTTATTAATGAGGAAAATATGAAAGATTCAATGGAAGCCCAGTTGGATGCCCAAAGAAAATACGGTACGTCTGATGTCTAGTATGAATTAGTTTATTTTTATATATATACATAAATATGTATGTATCTATTATATGTATCGGACTTACTGTCAAAGATTAGCTTGTATATTAATTAAATGTTCTTGTGGATCTGAATCGAGTTCTTGTTTTTCCTTTTCAGCAATTGCTGTGTCGATGGATGTTTTTTCCGGTGTTGACGAATGACTTGAAACTTCACTGGAATCGCTGGAATCTGAATCATCAGTATTAACGTCTGCATCACTAAAGTCATCAAATTTGATATCCTTTTCATCTTCATCACTAGCTATTTCATAGAACAGCATGAATGTGCCTTGACTTCCCAAAACTTCCTGCTCAGAACTCAATCTCACCGTTTCATCACTTATATGCCACCAAACTCCTCTAATTTTCCTAAATGCAATATAGTGACCATAATTATGCGTACCGAAATGTGAAATTAAACTTTTCAATTTATATTTAAGTAAATCTCCTCTATCAATTTTACATCCATTTTCGTCTTGTTTACGGAACTCTAATCTTGCGTCTAGATTTATATCATTGTCAGAAGCAATAAAACTGGACATATCTAAATCTAACGGAAAATCTATTTTGGCATTATTTTTGCGTACCATGTAAGTCCGTGGATCAAATACACTTCTATTAATATGAATGCACAACAACGGAGGCGGTCTTGAAAGGTAGCTTTGTTTAACTTTTCGACTTTTCTGAACCATATTTTTCGTATGCAATTTTTTATAAATATCATCATGAATACATTTTTCATTTAATACATCATTGATTTCATTTATTCTCAAACTGATTTTTTCAAGTAGCAGTTGTGACCCTTTTAAGTGTGTCTGATTTTCCTTCAAGTTTTTCAGTCTTTCATTTAGGTTTTCTCTGATTGCCACTAAACTGCATCTGTTACATTCAACGCCATCGATAACATCCGGTTTGCAAAATTCGGCAATCAATTCACCCAACGTAAACCTATGTCTATTCGCACCATCCATCGGTAAGTTCAATGCCAGGCCACTGGTAACTGAATATCTGATACCTCCCATCTCACCACAGTTAACACATCCAATTCGATCACATTGCAATCCATCGACTGGAGTAAGTAATTTGTAAGGAAGATATTTATCTTTATCGGTCAAGTTCGCCGGATCGATGTGAGAGACGGGAACAAAAACATTCCCCAAATGGGTTAGATCTTTTAATCCGGTAATAGAATCGGGCTGAAGAGTTACATATTTCGACTCTTGCGATGGTGAAGGAAAAGATTGTGGCAACGTTTTCAAATTTTCCTCAGAACTAGACGAATCAGACTTTTTACAATCGTCAAATTTGGTTAAATCGGTTATCTCTTTTTCCACTTGTTTCATAACATTCTGATAAAATTCTTGCGCATCTTCTTGATTGTAACCAATAAATAGATGTTTATTGGGGCTATCTTTCATAACACGTAACAATTCCTTTGTTTTGAAAGTTGGTGAATGATTTTCATATTTCCCATTTAATGATTGAATTAATTTTAGCAGTGCAATGGAAAATTTTGGGGATTCATCATTGGTAATATTTGGTTTGAATGACTTGAAAATTGACAATTGTTTATCCTTTTTATCCTTCTCGTTTTCCTCAAATTTATCAACATTTGCAAACGAAGCTAAAAAACGAGTTAACTCTTGAGAACTAGCCAAACATTGAATGACTGAATTCATAAAGCACGTGTTACCATCATTTGCCAGCCCGCCGGGGAATCCGCCGTTTTCCATTACCTTGGAATAAAATTTTTGAAATTTTGGGTTGGATCTGTATAGCTGTCGTTCATTTTGTGTGCTGGACTGATTTCCCATCATCATGCTAGGAATTGATAGTGCACCACTTAATTTATTCATAATTTGTCGCCTGAATGATGGATCTATCAAAATGTATGTAAAAAATAGAGTGAGCAGTGAAAGAGAAATATTTTGGACAGTAATTTGTGGTAAACGAACGTGTATAAAGTTAGAAAATAAGTCCAAGGCCTTGCACTCGCTTGATAGGCCTGTCAGCGTTAGCATGTATTGGTGTTAACAAGAAGTGTTCATCGTGTATTGAGAGAAAAATCTTCACCTTCATGTGGAAAAAAAAAGAAATTTTACGTAAGAACAAAATAACTGAACATTGATTGTTATTGACTATAAGTACACCAGTATATGTAAATACTCTATCATGGCTTTTTGGACCTTCCTCTGACCTTCTTTGAGGAAGAAGAAACTGATTCCTGTACCTTCATTAGAGCAATTGCATTCTCCATCGCAACCTTAACGGATTCTTTCTCCCATTCTTCACCGTTTCCGTCACCAATACACTCCAATACAAAAGGTCTGATGCATGACTTGCCGTTATCTGTCCAGAAATGTCTTCGTAGTGCATCCGTTCGTGCAAAGCGTTTGCCGCAACCCCATTCTTCATTGTTTGAAACAAGATTTCCTTTACATTGGAAGCGTTTTTCTCCACTGTGTAGATCTTCATGTCTTTTTCTATCGTGTTGCCTAGAAAAACGTTTCCCACATTTCCTACATGGAAACGGACGTTCATTTGTATGTGTTTTGTAATGTGATTTTAAATTGTAGGGCCTTGTGAAATCTTTACCACAAACCTCACAGATATATTTTCGTTCTTCTGTTGATGCTGTAGCATTAGATTCATCGTATTCATCGTCATCTTCAACATAGTCTTCACCAAGGTCAGAGGATGGATATGTGTCGTTTAAGAATGCGGGAACTTCTGCCCTGGGGGAGATGTATGGAGAAAAAGATGCAGAACCAGAATTAGAAGCAAATGAGTTTGAGTTTGAATAAGAACTAGAAACAGAACCAGATCGTGATCGTGATCGTGAAGCAGATCTCGATCTTGATATTGATTGCGAACGTGAATGTGAACATGACTTAGGAGAGGAACAAGAGGGAGATCTTGAAGTTGATCTGGATGAAGATCTTGATTCGGAATGTAACCTTTGCCTTCCCATTCTCATTTGTTGATGTTCTGAACCGGGTACGGTTAAAAGATTATTAAAGTGCGTATCGTCGACAGCATTGGGGGATGAGATAAGTGATGGAGTTTTTACAGGTTGATAGAACGTATTTGATAACGTTGTATATTGCGGTTGATTTTGGCAAACGTTTGGTTCGAAGCCCTCGTTGGGTAGAGGAACAGGCAAAAAAAAGTCAGTGTCTGAATTTTTCAGATTTAAATCGGTATCTTCAATTTTAATTTCTGGGCCAGCGATGCCGAAAGTTGGTAATGTTGGTATGGATTGTAAAGAGTGTCTTTCAAAAGGTACAGGAGGCGGGTGAAGATGAGTTTCACTGACAGAGTCAAGAAGACTGAAAAGTTGATTATTATCGTTATTGTGACCATCGTTATTACCAGCATGATTGTTAGTGTTATTATTATTATCATTGTCATTATTAGTGTTGATATTGAAATCATATTGTAGGTAGTTGTAGGTGCTACTTGAATTGGGATTAGAAAGAGTGTTAATGTTATCGTTATTATCTGTATTCAAGTGATTTTGTGTTTCAACGAGAGTATTTGCGGGTTTAATTGACGTTGGTGTGGCGAAGTCACTGAAGAACTTGTCAATTTCTGCTTCTAAAGATAAGCTGGGAGAAATGGAACGTTTATCCTCATTAAGAGACTGTAAGAGGAGGTTCATGTCCTCACTATTTGAGGGATATGAATGCTTTTGCGACATAGGCTGGAGAGTTGGAGAAGCAAAAGGAAATGTGCAGGTACCGGGATTCCAAAAGTTGCAGCACAATAGAGGAAAAGGAAAGTTGCATTAACACAGTGAGAAAACCGTCGAGCGAAGAAGGCAGAGAATGAAAAACGCGGGAAATGAAAGAGCAAGAAAAAAGGCTAAGCCTTTTTTCCGATACTGTGCGCCGTGGAGCAGAAGGCTGGGAAGATTTGCATATAAGACAAAAGCATTGCTGGTATGAAAAGTTTAAATAAGGGAAGACGAAGACAAAGAAAGGTGAAAAGATGAAAAGATGAAAAGAAAGGAAAAAAACACTAAAGAGGAAAAGAACGGAGAGAGACACAGGTGCACTATACAATCATCAGATCAAAGGTGTCACGTTGGAGTCACACTCACCAACGAAATTTCCGGCAGGGTCATATGAGCACACAATGTAAGTTCCCCAGTAGGAGTCACATACCTTGTAACCACAACCGACTTTGGTGGTGGATTTCCAGACAACCTGAGTGAAGTGGTCGAGGACCGAACAACCAGATCCGTAGTCGTAGTTGGCACCTTCGTCGTACCATGCATCAACTGCACCTGTAATAGTGTAACCGAGGGCAAGGTTCTCACCGTATTGGCCGCCGGAGTGGGTCAGGACACCTGAACAGTCGTATTTGTCGGCGTAAGCTTGTGCGTATGAAGCAAGGCCAGCGTCCCATGAAAGATTAGAGACACCGTGGAGAGCTCTCTTGGCGTTGTGCTCTGCGAGAATGGCTGAGTCGTTATCAGAACCAGCAGCTGCGGTTGCAGTGGAAGTTGCAGTGGAAGTTGGAGATGTAGTAGTTGGAGCTGCGGCTTCTGTTGTAGTTGGGGTGTTGGTAGTGGTAGGCGTAGTGGCAGTGGATGAAGAGGAGGTGGTGTCTTGGATGTATTCGATTTCTGCTGCAGATGTGGATGTAGGTGCTGCAGTGGTTTCCAAAGAAGTAAAAGAAGGAGCGTCGTTGACTGCCTGGGTTTGGCCCTGGACAATTACGGTGGTGACAACAACATTAGTGACAGTGACCACAAGCGGAGCTGAAAGAGCCAGGGTAGAAAATAAGGAAAGGACGGCAAGTTTTGCAAGCATTGTGAATTTAAAAGTAAAAACAGATATTAACTAGTATAAGGAATGACTGGTAGCAGTGGGAAAACTTGGGCAAATGAATGATAGTCTCGCAGGGGACGGTATAAGCCAGGAAGAGGGTAAAGGAGTGTTTGTTCTTGTCTTGTAGAAGCAGAAAAAAGAGTACAGAAAGCTTTCAGTATCCGACAGATAACGGCCAGGCCAGCCGGAAATATAGCAGATCGTGCTTCTTTTATAACAGATGCACCGAAACGAGGAGCCGCCGCCAAAACCCCGGCAGGACCCCCTGTGGAGACCACGCGCAGTCCACGCGGAGTCTGGGCCCTCGTGTTGGCGCTGGTCGTCGCGCGTCGGCGGGGGCAGATGCTCGTTTCTTTTTCTGCCGCCGTGGGTGTTGCCTTTGCCGGATGCGGATATATTGCTCCTGCCCGATACGGCGCGCGGCTGCATGCCGGGGCTCAGAGGCGTTTGCAGTCCGTGGAACGTGCTTGCTGCGTTGACACGTTGCATGATAAAACAACATGTCGACACCTATGCTGATGTTTGCGCTTGTATCCTGTGTGTCCAGCATAACTTCATGGACTCAGTTCCTGCCCCCATGCCTTTTTCTTTGGCTACCCACACCACGCGTCCATGAAGTGCTCCGAATGTTCTCACACGCGCGGCCCAGACAAACGCCAAATGAACAACTGATCGGAGATTCCTGTACACTTCTACTGGTCGATCGACCCGCATTGGTGTTTTTTTCTTCTCCTGTACGTTTCTTTTTTTTGGGAATTTTCTTTTCCGTAAACGATCCCACGCAGCAGCAAAGACAGGCTGCTAGGCGCAGTTTAAGAAATGATACCGCATCTGGGTTTGAGCCGCATGCTTCATGTTGTTTTCCACATCGTTCACGGAAGGGAGCACACCCAACAAAGAATCGTACACTCTTTGTGGAAATGTTGCGGGAGAAAAAATTCCACAGTGTCGTTAGTGATATTCTTACTCAACCAACTAACTGCATATCACCATGTGCTACTGGCACACGGCTGCCAAACAGGCTAAAACCTGGCTCTATTAAACCCCAATTAGAAGATTTCCTCTTTCGGCGCGCAACATTCTGCTTTCCCCCATAAGACTGCCTGTGCTTGCATTGTCTCCTGTGGGCATTTTCCGGTAGCTTCACCTGTGCAATTTTATGATTTGTCGAACTCATGCCTGTTGTTGAGAAGGGAAGGGGGGCTCATTCGTCATGATATTTTTTAGTTGTTTCTTTTTTTTTGTTTTCTGTTGTTACGCACGTCTTGGGCTTGCCAATCAGCTCTTCTTGCGGGTTGGTTTCTTTTTATCCCCGAAAACCTCCTGAAAAATTAAGACAGCCAGCATGTTCCGCTATTACAAGATTTTGCTATGCTGGCTGGCCTTGATAATATTGACTTCCTCAGCACCACTACAGAGGAAAGGCGTGTTCCCCTTCTATGACCTTTTCCATGCTGTTTTCCCTATATGGTTCCAGGAGTGGTATAGCGGTGGTAACCCGGATATTATCCAATTAACCAAAATTGTATGGTGCGGTTCGTTCCTGACAGGTTTTGGCGGGCTCTATGATAACATCCGGCAAGGTATAACAGTATACCAGCAATACGTAAGTCGCACAGGCTCGTCAAGTAACGATGGCAGGGAAAATGTTTTCAGATTAATCAAAATAAGTGTCAACAGTGTTATAAAGTGCATTGTTGGCTTGGTGTCGCCCTACGGTATTGGCGGCCTTACCGGGACTCGTACTGGGGCCAAGCTCATGCTTATAGCAAATTTCATTTTGCTCGTGGTGGTGGCAATGCTTATATCGTATATCAGGCATACTCGGTTCTTCCACGAGAACTTCAAATTTGTAGCACCAAATCTTCTGTCGGTGTTGCATGGCACCGTCCTATCCTACTGGCGTGATAAATAATAGTTCATATGGCAAAACCGCAACGCAGTGACCAGAGATCTTTGTTCACCATGGTAGCAATATCTTGATTTGGACCTCAAACAAATGGTTAAAACCCAATCAAGAATTAGATTACGTAAGTAAGTACTTGATTCATGAATTTACTATTTTTTTTGGATTAAATGCTGGAATTGTCCAAAAGAGACAAGGTTTTCAACAAAACATTTATAGTCTATTTTTTACTTTTTGTTATCCACCAGAAATATTGAAATTGCATAGAAATTAGATGCGTTGAGATGCGCATGAAAAAGCCAACTCTCACACAGCAGTAAAATGCCAAATGCCAAATGCCAAATGTCAAATTCCGGCCCGTACACACTCAGCATTCAGTGTGTTGTCCTCCATTCCCCTCCTCCTCCTGCGCTGAACGTGTAGCTTACGCACGTAGTTGGCACCTCGCTGTGGACAGACATCGAGTTCCCAAACGCTGAAATCCATGCCGGTCTTCGCGCACACGCATTGACCCCCATTTGCGATCAGCATCACCACAAGCCCACAGTCCAAAAAGTAAAAAATACATCATGTCCGGATAGTGACAAAATGCTGTTCTCGTACACAGAACGCTAAATCCACACACCGCATACCTACTCTGCTTTCAGGCAATGGCCTGGCACCCGGACACTTGCATCATCTGCAACACCCCTCTCGACGAGGCCGGCCTCCATGTATGCAGTTGCTTCGAGCTCGACGTCCCCACGCTGCCACACACACAGACACTGCCCCCACTGCCCCCACTGCAACCGCCGTCATTATCTGTCCCGCCTGCCAATGCGCCCACCATCACCATTTCAACGCCGCCCATCATCACCGCCACCGAGGAACTCGAAAACCTGCAACAGCACCGCCACTTCCGTTGCAACAGCTTTACCGCTTCGGGAAGCTCGCCCTGCACCGCCCCGCTTTCTCCCCGCTCCGCGTTTGCCGCGTTTGCCGCGTTTTCGGACGACCTGCACTTCGATCCCCACCACGCGTCCAGTGACTCCGCGTCTATCGACTCTGCTGCCTCCATCGACTCTTCTGCGTCCATCGACCCAAGTCTATTGTTGTCACCGGCTTTCTCCGTCTCCCGGTCAATCTCTATCTCCTCTTCCAACTCCATTGCTTCTGTCCTCTCCTCCAATTCCAACTCCAACTCCAACTCCAACTCCAACTCAGTATCATCTCTCAAGTCACTCTTCATAAAACGTTCAGACACAGATTCTTTGGATGACGCACTCCCACCCCATTCTCCTAGCAACTACAAAATCCGCTGCTCTGTGTGCAACAGATCTTTCAAGAATAAATCAAAGCTGAAATCGCATTCTTACACCCATTCAAAGGAAAAATCATACATATGCTCAATTAGTTCATGTCCAAAGGCTTTTGCCCGTCATGCAGATCTCCTAAGACACGAAAAAACCGTTCATTCTCAATTGGGTACAAAAGAGAGCAGACGTCAAACCTGTGGTGGTTGGTCTAAGGGAGTTGCTCTCTTCAAAGACAAGTGGTATGAACCATCTGTGGGCAATGATGATGGCACCAAATGGGGGTGTGGTGACAACTTTTTGAGAATGGACGGTCTGGTCAAACATTGGAAAGAGTCTAAACCAGGACAACAGTGCCTCGCATCCTTTGTTTCTCTCTTTGGCGACCTTGCCATTTCTTGGGACATTCAGACTCAGGTCAATCTTGCCAAGGCCAACGTCAGAGCTTTAAAAAGATCCATAACGAACTGAGATTATGGTCCTTAACCCCATAATCTAATGGATAAATTCCATCATTTAATCTAATAACGTTAACTATAATTACTATTTTTTTTCTATTTTTTCTTTTTGTCTTTTTTTGCTATTTTTTTGGTGTCGTATTTTTTCTTGTTTTTCGCTAAGCCTTTGCTCCTGGTGGCTCCTCTCCCTTTCAGCTTTTCTTTCTCGGTTTCTTTTATGCATCCATGGCCTTTGAGCTACACTTCCAATTTACATCCCTATAGTCCACCGCATCCAAAATATCATGCCTAACTTTGACAATAGACATCTTCCTGTACCAGTATCCATGCCTGTGCCGGTACCTATGTCCTTGTCCTTGTCCACGCCTAATCTCCCGCCGTTTGCTTCGGCGGGTAATAGCAGCTTAAGCAGAAGTGGAACTGCTAGTCCTGAATCAAATGAAAATATTCAGCAATCAAGTATTCCCACTATTCCAAGTATATCAAATCTATCAAATGTATCGAAGTTTCCAAGCTTACCCTTAATACGATCACTTCCAAGTCCCTCAATCCTCAACAAAGGTGCCATTCTTCCTGCTGCTGTACATTTACTACATTCATCCCCACGTCCAATGACATCAGATTCCATGATTGATAAATCAACCGAATCTCAAGTCCTGGAGGCGTTAACCAAACTTCGTTCATCTAGTGCCGGTCCTCCTTCATCTGCAACGTCTAGCAGTTTTCCCAAAGCCATAACTTGTTTGGGAATTATTGATCAAGATAATAAATGGGGATGTGGTCATCAAGTCGATACATTGGATGCCTTAAAAACCCATTTAGCTGATAAAAATAACAAATGTTTACATTTTTTTATGCATACGGCTAAAGACGCAAACGGAATCGAAGATGCTCTTGAAAACTGTATGGAGTACAATAATCTCATAGATTACAAAAGAAACGAGCATGCACATAATACCAATAATAGCACTATGAATAATAATAAAGCTGTTATTGGAATTGATAATGCTGGTGGAAACGGGTATTGGAATACCGTTTTGTCTACGAAATCTCAATCGCATCGTATTTCTGACCTAGTACAGGCGACCATCAAGGTGGAACAACAAGAATTTGAAAAGAAAAGAGTAAGGGAAATGGAAAAAGACAATGAAAAGGTGAGTAAACGGCAGAAATCCGAAGGACGGAGCAAAGGAAAAAAAACGGGGACGAAAGTGGAAGCAGAAGACGAAAACGAAGACGAAGACGAAGACGAAGACGAAGCGGACGCAGATGATGATGGTGAAGAGGGTCAGAAAGAAGAAGAAAGAAAACTACAGGTAGAACAAGAGATTCAAGTAGAACAAGAGATTCAAGAAGAGCAAGACAGAAAAAACAAGGAAATGAAATACAGGTTCAACACAAGGATCAAAATCCACAAACCAAAGCCGAAACCCAAGATCAAAGCCAAGATAATAAAGATGCCGAAAGTTTTCAAATGCACCTTCTGTAGCAAGGAGTTCACACGAAAGTCCAACCTTGATTCCCACCTCATCACCCACAGCAACGAACGTCCCCACACATGCAAAGAATGTGGCAAGAGTTTTGCACGTCTGTCCGACCGCACGAGGCACGAAAGCACCACCCACAGGACCACCAAAACCTATCAATGCCGTGGTGTCAAGAAGGACGGTGTCAAGGAATGGGGGTGTGGCCACTTCTACTCCAGGGCCGACGGCCTCCGCAAACACTTCAAGAGCTTTGCCGGCAAGCAGTGTCTCTACGACTACTTGCGGGACCTCGAGGGGGACACCGACGAGCTTTTTGCCACGTTCCGTGGGAAGCCCAGTGACGACGACTATTGCTCCCTCGCCAAAACACCGGCCGCGCCGGCGCTCGACTCCCCGCAGATGCTCGCCAAGGTGGAGCGCGCCATCAAAAACGTCCGCAGCCACTGCGGGTGGTAGTGCAGGTGTGGCGGGGTGGCGGTGCAGGGGGTGCGGCAGTGTGGAAATAGTGCATCCGCCTTTTCGGGCTGACTGTTTTTCCTGGCTGCTGGAACATGAATCACCATATTTTTCACCGACATGCTCTAACAGGTTTGCACCATCCATCTGCTTCCAGTATTCACCAACATCATGGCTCGTAACATCGGGTACCCCGTTGTGAAGGCGTTTTTGCTTTTGGACGAGCTTCTTTCCAAATTCATCCCAGCTAAGGTTTATCGTGTGCCCAAATATATCTTCAAGTATTTGGTAAAAAAATGGTTTTTTGTGGGTCTTGCCAGCTTTATTGCGCTTTCCCATTCGTATCCAAATGCTACCAAAGGTGTTCAAATCGATTATTGGGCAGTTGCAGTGATTTTCTTCATATCCGGCTTATCGATCCAAACATCGGAACTACTCATTAATATGGGTAACATACATGCACATCTATCTGTTTTGGTAATGAGTTTCCTAATAACGTCATCCATTATTTTCGGTATTTGTTGTGGTATCAAAGCGGCCACTAATAAAGACATTTCAGAATGGATGTTGGTAGGTTTAATTGTTACTCATACTTGTCCAACTACAGTGTCTTCAAATGTCGTTATGACTAGACAAGCAGATGGTAATGTTGCGCTTTGTTTATGTGAAGTGATTGTTGGTAACATGTTAGGCGCGTTTATAACTCCCGCTTTGAGTCAAATGTACCTTACAGGTACGTGGGCATTCGCCAACCCCGCAAATGGATCAAGTGTTTCCGAGGTTTATAGACATGTTATGCAGCAAATAGGATTATCGGTGTTTGTGCCTATGTTTGTGGGACAAGTGGTTCAACATTTTTTCCCCAAGCAAGTTAAATGGTGTCTCTCTATGTTCATGTTAAATAAGGTTGGTACTTTCATGTTGCTATTAGTTATGTGGTCTTCATTTTGCACTGCCTTCAGGCAAAATGCCTTTACTTCTGTTTCTCATTCTTCAATCATAATGATATGTTTTTTCAATGCTGGAATATATCTTTTCTTCACTGTTATTTGCTTCTTCTATGCACGTCCTGTTTTTATACTGAAGCTTTTCCCTCATAAGCCGGAAGACAATAGCTCATTGATTTACAAGATATGCTATAAACTCATTCATCCACTTTTTTATTCCAAAAAGGATACAGTTACAATCATGTTATGTGGTCCTGCTAAAACTGCAGCTTTGGGTGTTTCCTTAGTCACGTCACAATACGGTTCAAACAATCCAAAATTAGGACAGATACTTGTTCCCTTAGTATTGTATCAAGCTGAACAAGTTTTTGCTGCGGGTATTCTCGTATCGTTTATGAAAGACTGGGTTCATAAAAATACCGTTGCAGATGAGGAACTTGATGTAATTTCAAGTCCTGGTGCGGATGAAAATTTACCTGATAACGTCGATGATGACGGCGTTGAAATGGATCAAGATATCGCCAACAGCAGTGGTACTTTTGAAGATTTAATGTCAAAGTCTGAAAACCGCTGAACAGAAAAAAATAACCCCAGTTGATGTTTTGTTTACACATTAATTTTTATACATTACGTAACTTTTCTTAATATTCTCTAATGCTAATCGTCGAACCATTTTCATATCTACGTTTTCCTTCCCCAGTCCTTGCAAATTCCTGAATTCCAACATGCAATTATGGCCTCTTTTATTCCAATGTTTGATCAATGCATCACTTCGTGAATATTCAAATCCACACCCCCAATGCACGCCATTTACCTCTCCACGGCATGCGAATTTTAATTTATAATGGTGTGAAAGCTCATGTCTTCGCAGGTCGTTATTCCGTTTGAACTTTTTATGGCAGAACTGACAAGCCGTTTGCTGCTCAACTTGTAAGTGGCATCGAATGTGAGATGTTAAATTCGAACAGGTTTCAAACCGCTTGAAACATGTTGGACATTCATAGAGTTTTTCCTCTGTGTGCGCCCGCCTCAGTTCATCCAGCAGACTGTCAAACTCAGAAATAAATTCCCATGATATTGTTGATTCAATATCACTGTATAACACCATATCTAAATCGTCCTTATTTAGTTCATCATACTTTAAACTTGTTTTTGTAACAGCCTCTATGCTGGTTGCCGGGGATGGAATTCCGCTTGTCATGTCACGTGAACGATCAGAGCTACACATGGTTTGCTACTTACACACCTATCTGAAACCCATCTTTCTTTTCATTTTCCAGACTCCCGAGTTTGGATTTATGTCGATTAAGTAGCATTCCCCTCTTCTCTCTTGGGCCCAAAATTCTCTTATAGATATTATTACTGAAGTTACGATTAGACGAAGGATGCATACATAGAGTGCCACAACCCCTAATCAACCTCCTGGGCCACCAGCAGGAGAACGTGAAGCCCCGAGCAAGCCCCGAGAATTGGATTTCGGTTCTCTGCCACCTCGAATTTCGGCACTTTGGTGCCCAGCAAACAGCACACGCCGCGTGCGCCGCACACTCCGCGTGAATGGGCATGCGGCCGCATTCAAATTTTGAGGCACCTGCAACTGATACAGACATAACTAGTTATTCACTTTACACATGTCAAAATAAATTAGTTAGTTCGATGATTTTCTCAAAATCCTTAGTTTCATCGTACTTGCCTAATAAACCATTCACACACAAAAATTCCCTCAAACATAACTGGCCCTGCACATTCTTCCAGTGTTTCCTTAAGCCGTCTTTTCTTGAATAAAGGTGCCCGCACCCCCATTTTTCGTGATTGGCAGACCTTCCTGAACATTTGAATATGGTTTTCAAGTGCAACGACCGCTCGTGTCTGTTCATATCAGATCTTCTGACAAAGGCCTTCCCACAAACTTTACAAACGTGCGGTTTGACGGTTAAATGAAGTCTGATATGTGAGTCATGATTGGATTTTCTTGGGAAATCTTTCCCACAATGTTTACAAATGTATTTATTTTGATCCTCGCTTTCTTCTTCATTAACTGCACCATTCTTTCTCTTTCTACCTTTAATTCTACATTTTTTAGCAACGCCATCTCCAAACTTATTATTGCTTTGAACCCTGCACTTCTCACTGCTAGTTTCGCCTTTCCTACCTTTAGTAGATTCAACATTAAAGCTGGTCGCTTGTTCAGCCGTATACGTAAGTCCATGCGGTGCATGCACCTCTTTTTTTACTTCTTTTGCTGTTTCCGTACATCTTGAAGTTTTCAAAGCCGCTCTTCCTTTCCCGGCTATATTTATAGCACATGTGCGTGTTACCGCGGTCTCCGATCTACCAGGGACACTACTTTTAAAAGATGATAACTCATGTGTTTTCCCTAACTCAACTTTAAGTATTTTTGGCAAACCATTAGCTAGCATTTCATAACCAACTGAACTCAAGTTATCAGTTGCATACTTAGAAGCAATTGATTCATTGGATAGCAAAAACTTTTCTATCTTTTTACGTCCTTCTTCTTCGTCAGCACCATCATCTCTTTTTTCCACCATGTCTGTTTCACTCTCAACTGTGCACATATAACTCTCTATTGGACTTGTGATAGAATAACTTGAACTAAATGGAACATTTATACCTAAACCTAATAGATGGTCATTTGTTGATTCGATACTTAAATTGTTATCTAAATCATTATCCAGATCGATCAGTGGTTTCTTATAATGTTGATGTTCATCATTCAAATCATAAAATGATACAATCATATCTGAATCTAGGGAGCATGGAGTGCCAACACTTGATGTTGAATCGTGAGATTGAAACCGAGTTAGTGGCTGGGAATTTAATTGAGATAGAAGACTATCATTCTCAATTTCTTCCATATCCTCAATACCCTCCATAAGCAAACCATCTCCCTCGACGCCATTTTCCTGTGAAACCAAGCATACCTCGTAGTAATCGTTTGTGTAGCAGTAATTGCTCAACGGTGGAATAGATGGCAGCCTTAGAGTAGGCAAAATCAAATTAGTATCTTTACTTCCACTTTCATTGCCGTTGGTACCTCCACCTCTACTTGAATTAAAAGTCCGTGGAACATAAAACATTGATCCAAATTCTTCATCATCCTCCCCGTCAGCGTCTCTACTAACGTCGCCTTCAATTTCGCCGATAGGATGCGAAACCCATTCTTTACATACATCGACGTTTCCATGTGAAAAGTTGGAAGTTCTAGCTTGGCGATGCAAGTTTAATTGGTTATTGCTCTTACTGTAATCCGCCCCCAAAAACAGTTGTTTGGAAGCCATAGCAATTCATTAACTTGATGAACAAACAACCAATATCGTAATAGCCATCTCCTTCTGGTGTTAAACAGCAAATCCGCCCGTACTTATACCCCAGTTCTCCCCCTTTGCCACCCAGCTGATGTGGAATCACCAGTCTAACCGCATTAGGAAATTTTACAAAATTAGTGCCTCTTCATGCACATTTTCTCCTCATAAAATTTTCGTTCTCCGCCACTTTTCATGACCCCATAACCTTTTACTTATTTTTAGAAAGTCTAATCAGCAGTTTTAAGATAACCCGTCCCTTCTCTTACATGTGGCTAATAACAATTCAAAAATAAAATTTAGTACATATATTTATTTTACTATTTAATATTTACTACATTTATTACAAATAAAATAAATAAAGCAAACAATCTAACACTGATCGTAATTTTAAAATCAAAGAATACTTAGAAACACTTGTGGTGAACAATTGATGGTCCTGATTCGTCGTACTCTTGCTTTGAAATCCACATTTGTTGGAAAGTTGATAATGAAGCTAAAATAGAACCACCAATCCAGACAGAATACTTTCTTTCAGGTGGAGCAATAATCTTAACCTTCATTGATGATGGCGCTAAAGCAGTAATTTCCTTTTGCATTCTTTCTGCAATACCTGGGAACATAGTAGTACCACCAGACATAACGATATTACCGTATAATTCCTTTCTGACATCAACATCACACTTCATGATAGAGTTGTAAGTAGTTTGATCAATACCTGCTGCTTCTAAACCTAAGACTGATGGATGGAATAATGCTTCTGGTGCTCTGAATCTTTCGTTACCAATTGTGATAACTTGACCATCTGGTAATTCGTAAGATTTTTCAATTGCTGATGATTGTGATGCAGTTTGTAATTCTTGATCATAATCTAAAGCAACATAACATAATTTTTCTTTAATATCTCTAACAATTTCTCTTTCAGCTGTGGTTGAAAATGTGTAACCTCTTTCTGATAAGATCTTCATCAAGTAGTCAGTTAAATCTCTACCAGCTAAATCAATTCTCAAAATTGCATGTGGTAAAGAGAAACCAGCATAAATTGGAACAACGTGGGTAACACCATCACCAGAATCTAAAACAATACCGGTAGTTCTACCAGATGAATATAATGATAAAACAGCTTGAATGGAAACATAGAATGCAGGAACATTAAAAGTTTCAAACATAATTTGAGTCATTTTTTCTCTGTTAGATTTTGGATTCATTGGAGCTTCGGTCAAAAGAACTGGATGTTCTTCAGGTGCAACTCTCAATTCGTTGTAAAAAGTATGGTGCCAAATCTTTTCCATATCATCCCAGTTGGTGACAATACCATGTTCGATTGGATATCTCAAGGTCAAAATACCTCTCTTTGATTGAGCTTCATCTCCAACATATGAATCTTTTTGACCCATACCGACCATAATACCCTGGTGTCTTGGTCTACCGACGATAGATGGGAAAACAGCTCTTGGAGCGTCATCACCAGCAAAACCGGCTTTACACATACCGGAACCATTATCAATAACTAACTGTAATAATAGATGAAAAATATGTTAGTATTCAAATTTGAAAGTAAGAAAAATGATAACAATCAAATCAAAATCATATAAACGAGGGAAGTCCAAGCTTAAGATGCTAACTGAATTGATACGATAAGCAATAATTTTTATCTTCTTAGGAGCGAATTAACATTCCGTTTTCACAAGGATAGAAAAAAGAAAAGTAATGCAATACAAAATTACACGCACTGCATTACCCGAGCAAATCATATACTATTGATTTCCTGTGTAATCTTGAATTTGTGTTAAAATAATTTTTGCCTAAAACAACAAAAAGACAAGATGATCAATTCAATTCTGTTCAATTGCTCCATCAGAATACTGTAGTATTAAAAAAATGTGTACTTACAGCAGCAACGTCTTCTATGTGATTAAATAAATGTTAGTAACTTGATTAATTTAACAAAAAAGTTAGCCTGATCTAAAGTAGTTTGACCTGATTTAATGTATACAAAGAATATTCATTGAAGATATTTAGATGATCAGCTCTAAGCCTCTCAAAAAACCAATTGGATTGTGAAAAGCTTTCAAAGTTGAGAGGAAAGACTGAACTAAAACTAGTTCAACAAATACCAATCAGAAACACATCAAAGGTCAGATCAGGTCTTAAAAACTATGTCAGGCTTAACAGAAATTAGCTGCCGCAAAAAGTACATACCGCCATCCATTTTGTGAGTAAATAAATAAGTAATCTACGTGTGTATACGAGAACTACAGAAGAAGAATCAAAGTAAAAGAAAAAAGTAACCAAACACCATTCAAGAGCCAAGAGCAGGGAAGAACAAAGAGCAGCTGAAGCGACACCGAAAGGACAGCAGCACCACAAGGGCAAATTGCAGCACGGGCGAAACTGTTTCAAAACCACATCCTTGCACCATCCTCTTTCCTCGTGCTCATAACCGCTATTTTTGTTATCTCTCTTGTTTATTGATTATCAACACTAACGGTACTTGACCTTCTGTTTACTGCCTCGTTTCTCCATCTTTAACTGCCTCTTGCTTTTTCCCTCTCCCCCACCCTGCAAATCACATCCTCTACCCTCCACTGTGCCCTGGCCATCACGCTTGCCCCGTAGTCCCGGCATAAATATGCTCAGAACCGTAGAAATAACGCTTTTCAACTTCCAGCCAGCATACAACGGCACAATTAGCAAAAGAATCCAAACCTTCATGCTTCCAAATAGACACATAAGTATATCAATTAATAATGTTAAGTAGATAATATCAAACATGTATTCGGTTAATCCAGCTTGTTGCAAATCATCACCAGCCTTGATCAAAACCTTGTATCCGTCATCATTAATACCATACTTTGGCCGACCAATTTTTTCAACTGTGTATTCACAAATGATTGCTGGAAGAGAAAAGAAAAAATAGTATTTCTTACCACTTGATGGTCTTTTTAGCAAAAAAATACAAATAAATGCAATTATGTTTACTATAAGGGATGTCTTATGTATAGAAGATAACGTTTCCAGATTTCTTTGCGCTTGTTTCTTATCGGATGCACCTGCCATCGTGATTAGCTGCTCTACTCAGTTATACTTGATGGCTTTCAGGTTTACCTAAAGAAAAAAAATTTTGATTTTCGATTTGCATATTTTTCATTCTTTTCATAATCGCTCTTATGAAAAGCAGGTTTACATGAAATTTTACTTGTTTTTCCAAAGGCATATGTACATGTGCATTTCTTCCGTAACATAGAAAGCATTGCTACGCTATGACAGAATTGATTTTTGTGCTAGTTAATACCAGAAAAATGTAAAATTTGTTGCTTTATGGTGTTTTAATTTTTTGAACAATCTAGCTAAATTTTATTAGGTGTACTGCATAACTCAACAAGCCCACAAATATTCAAAATCTGAATATGATTTTTTATAGTACATGAATATATATGTGTCAACTGCAGACACAATGATATAAAATTTTTTGTAATAACAATATTAGTAATAAAGTAAACTGATATAATGCTTGTTAAAAAAATTCAAAAGATTACAAAATAGTGTAAAAAAAAAGTAAAGTCCTTTCGGACGAATCCCTTTAGGTATCATCATTTAATGCACTTAGCGATTACTAAGTTCTTTTAGCTTGATTGCTCAGTATATCACAATACGCATAAAATATAAAATGAAGCCCATTATATAAAATAAAACTGTGCATAATAAGTACAGGTATTAAAGGATACTATTCAATATTAAAATAATTCAATTTAAAAAAACATTTATGTCTCACGACACTACAGTATCACAATTTTGAAACAGGTTGTGTCCTAATAATATCAATAAGTTCCTGTGGCTCACCCCCCATTCTCGGTGCACTGCCATTATCATTATAGTTCTCCAGCTTTTCCTCATATGACCATAATTTTCTAAGAACAGGATCAAGTTTATTATTCATTAGATCGACAACTTTATCACCTATAAGGAAAACAAACTTCCAAGCATGTGCAGAACCACCTGTGGCCAAAATAACATTTTCAAGGTTTGGATGATAGTCAATTAAAAAGTTAGCCGATGGTGTTTGTGTCAACCAGCATAACTTAGTTCTTTCAAATGGTCTATTTTTTAATGCTGGCATGATTTCCTTCATATTTTCCCTCAATGCATCTTCTGCATCTTTTGGAATCCAGTCAAACGGATGTTTAGTTGTTGTTCTTGGATAGGAGATGGAAATTTTTTTTTCATTTAAAGGATCTGGATTTGAAATTTCAACCGTATTTTTATAGCCTGCAGATCTTCTCAAAATCTTGATCTCACCATTATATGGTGGGAACATGTTAATACCTGTTGATAGATTACCGGAAATTGACATTCCTTTCCATTTTTCTTCTTCTTCTTTTGTTATTTTGAACCACGCAACTTCAATTGCTGTTGATTCGCAAATGTTTTTCAAATCAACAAGTTTTGCACTCCATGCTCCTGCTGCCACAATTACAACGTCAGATTTAGCAGAAGTACCATCGACAAACAAGACACCACTAGCTTTTTTTGTTCCAGGAAAGTAATCTAGTTTTTCAACTTCTTTGAAAGTAAATTTGATATTAGGATAAGTTTTTGCACGCTCATAAAACGCTTTCATACTCTTCCGAGCATCAATAAAACCATTACCTAAATTGCAATAACCTTTATTCCACCAACTTTTTCTGCCGAGCTCTGCTTCGGTCTTTGGAACTGCATTAACACCATGTATTGTCTGAAAAACTTCTTTAGGTGAATCAGAACAAACTGTCATCTCTGGATGATCAGCGTTGGCTTTCTTTGCGCAATTCTTCTCGCTGTTCAAAACGTCTTCCCATTTACCTGGTTTACCATCATAGAATGTAGCCATACCACATTGATGAAAAAATGATGAGATTTCCGGATCACTTTTAATTAATTCAAGTCCTTCGCATGCTAATTTGAAATAAACTGAATCATTATAATCGATTCTGATACATCTTGAACTATCAACACTTGTTGAGTCTTCAACGGGAGGTTCAAAACGATCAATAACGTGAATACTAACTTCAGGATACCTTTTTGCAAGTGCGATGGCAGTGGAAATACCAAATACACCCGTACCAATAATTATAATGTTTTTTGCAATTCCCATTCTCTTCAAGCTTATCAAACTGCGTAGATAAAATACACACAAAACTGAAATATGTGAGTTGTAAGGCAAAAACTAACTTTGTAAGTATATTCTAAGGTAATTAACTAAGCATTTATATATGCAATAAGTTCATAATTAGGCCTCTGATTTTGTCGCCTTAGCTTTCATCGTTGAGATTGGATGATTTTGTTTCTTGAACTACAGCTCATATTATCGCATTGCATTCCACGCCTTGGCGCATACCAAATAGGAAATTTTCAGCGACAAAATTTCGGATAGACACTCATACAAAGTAAGCACTTGCTTCAAACGGCGATGGCCTAGCTACTTCAGTTCACACAGCCTTAGACGCGTATGCCTCTTGTATAGCAGCTTCTAACTTCAACTTCCCTAGCACCCTATTATTGTTCAAAATCTTTTTATTGTTACAACATTCTAAGCAAAACTTTATGGGATATTATGAGCAAGAGGATGTTTATAAGGTTAATTTTTTTAGCTGCTAATGTATTAAAATGATAGCATCATTCCTATTTTCTATCTATGAAGCTTACATCCCTTTTCTGTAAAAAATCCGTCACGTTTCTCACCTTAAAAAGTAGTTTCATACTAGGCGTCACAAGCTACAATTACTAATGCCGTTTAGCCATCGCAGGCATAAAAAGCAGCCTTTTCTGTTACTTTACAGCCAAGAACACAATTTTGTGGTTTTGTGTTGTGATAACAGACAATACATACAAACCATGACAGGTCCCTGGTCTGTTTCATGTTTCTGTCGCATTTGGAGATCCAGAGTATGTGTAGGAAAAACAGACTTGTCGCACGTTATTACTACATCGGGAACTCACGCTGCCTAGTTTTGCGCATAAATATTAGCATAGCGCAACGGCGAAGGATCTGCGTGATGAAATTAGGCAAATTCTGCGCCAAGTTCTTCCAATGTCGCATTTCACTTATCGAGCGAAAAAAGTTTGCTGATAGGCATTTGACACTTCGATTATACTTTAATCTTCGATAAAAAAAAGAAATGGAATACAGTTGACCAGGGTTATATAAATAAGATCTTGAGTTTCATGTTTTTTTTTGTAGCCACTCTTAAAGTATTTGGAGTAACGAATTCTGCCTAAAATACTTAGTATGTTCAACCGTGATTTCGACAACATGAGCATAAGTAAGGTCACTGATATCGAAACAGAGGTGAGACCTGTGGTTTCTGCCAAAGAGCTAGCAGAATTGGATGAAGGTTTTGAATTAGCAATGAAAACTGAGGGTATTTCTTTAGATCCTAAAAAGGAGAAGAGGTTAGTACGTAAGTTTGATTGGTACATTTTACCCATGATGTGTATGCTCATGTCATGTCAACTTATGGATAAATCTACTGCATCGTATGCCTCGATTATGGGTTTACTTGAAGATTTGAATATGGATACAAACAAATATGCATGGGTTGGAAGTTCCTTTTATCTGGGTTATTTGTTCTTTTTGTATCCAGCTGGTATGCTTTTACAAAGATTTCCTCTTTCGAAAACCCTTTCGTTTGCTGTTGTTGCTTGGAGTATTGTTATTTGCTGTCATGCTGCCACACACTCATTTCCTACATTTATACTTTGTCGTACATTGCTTGGAATATTTGAATCATTTATGGATCCAGCGTACATGTTGATGACAAGTCAATATTATAAGACCGATGAACAATATGTTAGGTGTGCTTACTGGTTGGGTTTTCAGGGTGTTGGTACTCTTCTTGGTTCGGGTATTGCGTATGGTTTTTATACTCATGAAGGATCGTATCCATTGACAGCATGGAGGCTAATGTATATTGTTACAGGTGTGATTACAGTATTTTTCGGTTTGCTTTCTTTTGTTCATGTTCCAGATATCCCAACCGAAGCTTGGTTTTTAAATGAAGAAGAAAAAACTTATGCTGTTGAGAGAATTCGTAAAAATAGAGGCGGTTTTGGTAATAAAACCTACAAACCTTATCAACTGAAAGAAGCTCTCTTAGATCCAACATTGTATTTATTCTTTCTGTACATGTTTGGTTATGGTATTAGTAACGGTGCCTTGGGTAACTTTGGCTCTATTTTACTGGAAGATCAATTTGGTTTTGATACCGGACAATCGTTGTTGATGAATATGGTTGGTTCTGGTATTGACATTATTTTTCCTTTAGCATTTGCATATGTCAACAGATATTTGATTCCAAGCAGACTAATGACTGGTTTCATAATTAATGCTATTATATTTATTGGGCTTTGTATGCTTGCATTTGCTCCAAACAATAATGCAAAAATTTTTGGATACTTTGCTACCTACTTGCAAACCGCTAGTTGGGCATGTATAAGTTCTGTTATTTCCTCCAATGTTGTTGGTCATACGAAGAAAATTACTATGAATACTGTTTTTTTGGTTGGGTTTTGTGTTGGTAATTTAATTGGCCCCCAGACTTTCCTTGAATCAGAAGCGCCAGTTTACTTTACAGCTGCTAGAGCCATGGTTGGTACATATGTAGGAACCGCTGTGTCTCCATTGGTTCTATACTACATTTACTATACAAGAAACAAGAAAAAAGACCAAGAGTCTGGAAAAGTTGCAGATTTAGAGACCACTGATGAAGACAATGTCAAACTTTCCTTTGGAGATATGACCGATAGAGAAAATCCAGCTTTCAGATACATTCTATGATTAAAAGCGTTTCTAACATAGCATCACCTTTTCTTTTATGGTGAAATTGTATGTGTGGTTTAACAATCATTACAATGAGATAATATTAGTAGTAATACAACTGTTTTTTTTATAAGTAGTGTAATAAAATAAACAATGCAAAAGTAGAAGCATTAATGGGTTAAGAAAATTAGTTTTTGTAAAATCCTGCAAGAAGTTTATCTTTGTAGGTATACTGTGATACTTTTCTTTACATTGCAAAGAAGTAGAGTAAATTAACTATTATTCCTTGCGTAATGGTATTCGATTGCTTAATTACTTCTGCACTTTTAGTGTACCTAAATAAATTTATTTGGAGAAACATAAAACGGTTGGACAGGTTACAGGTTTTCTTGATTCTGCCAATTTGTGTAATAACTGAATTCTTGCTCCTGTGAAGGCCATAAGATATAAAACGAAGTAATAAAAAATTCCAAGGACAAATTGGTATTTTGGCTGACATCTAAGCGTACCTGAATACGTTTAGCTAAGCCTAAAAAGATTTTTTTCATACAGTCATGCTCAGTGTCCAGCATTTTGATTAGCTTTTCTATTTTAACAAAGGTAAACATTGAGCAGATGAATGATTTTTTTATGAAAGTATAGAACTGAAAATCAAAGAATACTTTGTCAACGATGTTTTATACATTCAAGACTTATTGGTGAGTAGTACAAATCAATTTAAAACTGATACGCCATTAATATTGTTTGACTAATTCTTAACTCTTGAAAACCTAAAATACAAGATTTTATAAGTTTGTTTACAATTAAGTAAACCAAATTTTTTTGCATCTTATACCGAAAAAATTACGGATCAAATTGTTTGATTTTTTAGTTCCATTAGAGTGCTTCATAAAAATTGAATCATCTTCTTGAATACTGTCAATTCATTATTAAAACTAAGCGTTTAGTCTTTCATAAAGAATTAGCAACCCGTTATCCAAATTCATATTCAACTATCTAGAACAAATATACATAGTTTTTCTTTGCTAACAATAATTAATTGAGTTAAACCAAGAATTTTTTGGCACTGAGAATATTATTTTTATTACAGAGACGCAAACAATAGTATAACCTTCAAAGTGATGCTTTTGTTGTTTCCAAAATTAAGCCTAGTAATGCTGAGTTTTATAATAGCATTTTCTTTTGATTTGCCGTTTTCCTATTACTGTACATAGAAAGTTAACAAATAACAAACTCAATCGCTTTAGCTAATTACACAATCCAATAATGACATGATGAGTTTCGCAAAATGATTTCCAGTCAATATGTCGTGATCCATCTTCATTCATTTTCCAAATTTCCTCGAGTACATAGATACAAGTCTTTAGCAACTCTTTTCCGCATTTCATTTGCAGCTTGTTCAGCTCTTCTTTGTACCAGTCTCTTTTATTTTTTGGAAATAAATCAACACCTAAAAGAAATAAGGGTAATAAAAATACTAAAGTTGTTTGTGCTTCTGTTGTAGATAACTGTCCTAACTGTTGAAATATGATTTCAACTTTTGATATCAATTCTTTAACAACTAATATTGTTTTTGGAGAGATAGAAGTTTGGCAATAAATGGTCTGGTACAAATACAACTTCGAAGCTACAAGTGCAAACTGTAGCTGTATTCTATAAACTTGAGGTAAATTTTCGGAAAGTTTTTCAATCGATTCTTGAACACTTTTTTCCAAATATTCGGATTTTTCCAAAACATATTCTAGATTAGAGCAACTAACGGAATCGTAGTTTCCGTTCAAAAAAAATAAGGATTCTTCACCCCTTCGATTTGCATTATATGAAATTCCGACCAAATCGTGTAGTTGGGTAATGTGACCGTATATTTGCACCACCGATTTCATTTCACAAAGACCAAAATTTGAAAAACAATTGAAGTTATCGTAAAAGTCAAGCTCATTTTGGTTATTAATGATGTTAAGAAAATCAATCAAACTTAACGGCATTTCAGATTTCTCATCGCTGTTTACTGACATACCCGTAGATAGGTGAATTGCAAGAAGCTTCAATAAACATAAGCCAGTCACATTTGAGGTCAGTTTCTCTACTCCACCCCTAAGGAATATCATATTTTGTACCAGTTTAAGTAATTTTCTCGACATGAGACCTCTCCCGCCCTTTACAACTTCTATATTGAGTAATAATAAAACACATAAAAGTGAATGATCACAAGAAACAGAACATATATACGAAAGTCTATGTTTAAGCTCACTTAGCAACTCAAGATGAATTAAATGCATTGTATCCCTTTTCCCTTCAAGATATAAAATTTTAGAAGGATTATTATTAAGCATATGATAGTATGAAAACAAAAAAACACATTTCAAAACCAAAGCACTTCCAAATATCAAAGGAAGACAGACTCTAAGAAAGTTGATTTTGGGAGAAACTGCGATAAATGGCGGCTCTGCTTCTTGGCACAAATTACAATAATACTTGAACAAATCATCCGCAAACTCACAACTTATTTTGCTGGGCAGGTTGACAAAGTTTTTAGATCCATCCTCAATAGATATAGCAGCTTTTTCGCAAAAAAATACATTTTGTAAGTTATCAAAGTTGATTTCTAAGTTCACCTCATCTAAACATTCAAAATTTGAATTATCTTGAGTTTTAAAAGATACAGTTGGTGAAGAAAGTCGTGTTTCTATTCCAGGCAAAATTTCATTACGCTGCATCGTCTTGCCCAATTTGACAATCTTTGTTCGGTCTATTTCAATATTGCAATTGGACAAAGTTCCTAACTGCTCAACCCTCATACCAGATACTTTAAAATCAAACAAGGAGAATTCTCTTCCAATTAAAGAGGAGTAATCAAGAGCTGCAACCATGTTCGTATCATCATGCACTGTTGGTGTGTCCGAATTCTGAACTAACTTGCGTATGGGCACATGGACTGTGGGAATTCCAATATCGGACAATTTGCTACTTGTTTCCTCTTCTAGGTGCACCTCATTAGGCAAAAAAGTTGGTTTTACTATATTCTTCGCCTCTAAACCGAGTCTTTTGCCTGATATTTGCTTTGCATCGTAGTGAACAAGATGAAAATTGTCATAAACACACTGAATATTTTTTTTTTGGCAATAATGACACTGTACACCAATTCCTTCACATCTTTTCTTTCTTCTCTTACATTCATTGCATCTTTTTCTCCTCGGTCTCATATTAACAGGTACACCCAAAAAATTTTGCCTCCGAGTCATATATATAAGAGAGCTATCGCAGGTTGATCCAAATTGGTTATCTAACCGATAGTGCTTGAATAGGTCTTTTATTGCGTGAGATTTTTGTGCGCAAATACATCGCGATAAGTCAAATACGGCGATAAAATTGTTTGCATCATCAACAATAGGTGGTTCTTTCACGCTGTTAGATAAACCTTCTGCCTCGTTCTTGCCTTCCTTTAATATATAGTGGATTTTTTATCAAATAAGTTTACGGCGTGTTTCCTTTTTACTATAACTAGCTTTGGTTTGTTTATAAGCAAGAACTCGGTTTGTCGTGTATATTTTTGACTGTACTCATAGTAATTGTTCCTAGAGAAAATAATATACTATAACAAGTTAGTTTATGTAGCATTATCTAGCATTCTTTATAGTGCTAGTAAAAACTTACAAAGGCTATTACAAATTCTTCTATTTATATTTGAAACAAAGAAGTTTTCATTATTGTACCTTTGTGGTTCTTGTCATTGATCCTTCTAGTAAATATGATTGATTAGATTCTTCGTTTTGTGATGAATTATGCAAGTTAATCGTATGAAAACTATAATTCCTTCTTAACTGAGCGAGTGTTTCATGAAAGCTGATGTTTAACTCTAAATTTCTATCACTTCGTTACATCTTTCAACTGTTTGTATAAGTTACTGTTTTTTGGAAACCATTATTACCATATCTCAAAATCTATGAAGATAATGGACTATTTTTTTACCACTTTTCTGTAATTTTTTTTTTGTCATGTGATATATTCCAATGTTTGATTGTATTAAAAAAGTTTGGGATTATAAAACATTTTGAAACATCATACTATACTGTCGATATTATAGTAACATTATCAGAAATTTTTAAAGAAACAATAGCGGTGAAAGCAAACACTTTACTATGAAATTACAAAAATATATTGAATTTTCAAAGTATAAAGCCAATCAAAAAAAAAATTATAGTTTAGACAACGAAGAACCAGAAAGAGTTACTGTGTAATTACCATTGGTAGTAGTTGCAAAAATCATTGTTTCTATCCCAAGAAAAGATTTTGCAATACATAAGAAACTAGACGAAAACAAATAGGAACGAAAATTAAAAATGCATAAAAAATTAGAAACGGTGGTTCCATTAGGTCTTTACAAATAATTACTAATGTCGTGAATGACAGAATATCAGCGAGAGCAATATCTTTGGGCTAACACTAGGCATATCAAGTGGTGTGTACACGAGTCACGGTACTAAAAATGACCTGAAATATGGAAACTTGGAGTACAAGAAAAATTATAGGACAAATTCAATAGATCACTGTTTTTGCAATAAAGGGAAAAGGAGTTATAACGAAGATTTCTGCCACTCATATTAAGGCAAGGACCAGATTTACGTTAGAAAAGTATGACTTTTGATTGACGCAGCCAGACTGGCTAGTAGTTGTTGTTTATTGTTAACTGAATTTGTATTAAAGAAAAAACTAGCATTAATTAATTTCTTATCAGAAAGAATATACAACAATAATTTTACTGAACTCAGCACTATTCCCCAATTTTGACTTTTTTGTCTTTTGAAGATTTCATATCTTTTTTGGCAGTGTCATGACAATAGTTTCAAATTTCAGCCTGATACATTTTGCAGGATGAGCCGCAAAAAGGCAGTTTAAACTTTTCAAATAATACATTCATGCTTGTTAACTCTAATAATGCAATATTTAGTCCGATTCTGACCGTTTTGGGTGTAAGACTACGCCGTCTGTTCAAAGGAAAACAGTATATATTAAATTATAAAAAAATACCTCAATGAATTAACTAATTAAGCGGTTAAAGAATTATATAGTAGCCATATCTAGCAACAACCACCTTGTTGGGAACTAACAGCGGTACCAGATAGATTAACATTTGGTTTATTTGCTGCGTTCGAAGCAGGTTGTGCATTAGCCATTTGTTCCTTGATCTGCTTAGACATCAAAATAAATGCTTGCTCGACGTTAGTTGATTCAGCAGCTGATGTCTCTAATAATTGAATTCCTCTAGAATCTGCAAACTCTTTGGCAACTGCGTAATCAACAACTTTCTTGTCAGTTAAATCACACTTATTACCAACTAATAATTTTTGAACACTGCTAGTTGCATATCTGTCAATTTCTTGTAACCATTGGTTAACATTATTGAAAGATTCTTGATCAGTAACATCATAAACAATAATAATACCATGTGCTCCTCTATAGTACGAGGATGTAATTGTTCTAAACCTTTCCTGGCCAGCTGTATCCCAAATTTGTAATTTTATAGTTTTTCCGTCTAGTTCTATAGTTCTAATTTTGAAATCAACTCCAATAGTGGAAATGTAATCTTGTGTGTATGTGTTCTCTGCAAACCTAAGTAACAAACATGATTTACCAACACCTGAATCACCAATCAATAAAAGCTTAAAAAGATAATCGTAGTCGTTATTCATCCTGTGTTCTATGATGTATTCCTACTTACTAATATGGTGGTTCACAGAAAAGAGGAGCAAACCTATCCGTAACACACACTCTTACACACGCACACAAACAGTGCAACCTTCCCACTTGCCTTTTCGTTTCTCTCGCTATGCAAACGTAAGCAGACAGCATGCTATTACATCATTTACTGTAAAAACGAACAGGATTAGCGGTAGCCACTCCTTCAGGGGGGGGTATCGCCAGGCCAATTAGGAAAACAGAAGAGATTCCGGTACTTATATGACAGGTTTATTTCCTGCAACCCCAGTTACGATGCATATTCTTATTTGACTAGAATTCTCGGGCAAAGAATATCTAAAAATGGAAGGTGGCTGGTCCCAACATGTTTCGCAGAAAATATTCCAGCCATCTGCCTCCTTTGTTCACCGATCAGGCCTGGTTCCTGACCCGTTTGGGTTAGTCGTAATACCAGTAATAATATGCAACGATCGTCCATGTTGGCCATACAAATATATATATCTGTGTGTCAACCCCGTTTTTTTCCAGCCAAAATGCTACTTGTTAAACTATAACTTCGTCACATCACCAACTCCTTTTTATCGTTTCAAAAGGCTCAGACATTCCATCGTTAAGCTTACTAAGTAATACGTGGAGATCCAGTTCACATTTTGATATTCTCTTAGTTATTTCACCCTTTACCTTCTTTTCAACTAAATATACCTGACTCAATTTACTTTAATTTAATTGCATTTGATTTTTATTTTTGTCGTCTCTCCGTTTTTCCCGTTATAGAATATTATAATTCTGTAACAAAGATAATAAAACAGACTTTTTTTTTTCAGTTTGATGTTTTGATACCTTTCATACAATACTTTTTGCACTTTTCATATAACGCATTTATTCTTTAACTATAGCCATTCGTTTATCCTATAAAAAGAAATTTCATTCAAGATTTCAAACGTTTTTAAAATGAGTACATCTAAAAATGATAAGCTCAATAATTTCAAAGTAGGAACAGACCTCAAACTTTCATCATCTTCAACATCTCTGCGTCGGACACGGAAATCATCCTCGGAATTACAGAAATCAAGACCATTAAAAAGAGCAACTTCCTTATCCTATAGATTTTTTACGCCAACACAAATGGTTACTCCAAATGATGTAACATTAACTCGTTCACAATCTACAACTTCTGATTTGAAAAAAAAACCATCAAACTCTCCATCTTCTTCTTGTGTTAATAAACTCAGAACCCGCTTTAAATCATTAAAAAGATGTTCATCAACTAAATCCACATTATCAATTCCCCAATCATGTTCTGACCCCCTATCGAATTTATCGTCTCCAATTTCACTCTCTGCATCTGAAAATTTTACCGTCAATAATAATAATCTTGTTTCAGTGCCTACTAGCCCTGTTGATAGTAGTGAAAATGAGAGTGATGAAGTTGACACAAGCTTTTTTTCCCAGTACTCAAATTCACGTATAAAAGACGTTTTATTTGAATCAAATTATACCACTCTTGATTATTCTTCTTGTGAAACATCCCCTGCTTCAAGCAATAAAAAAGTTGATATCCCAAGATTCAAGCCATCTTTTACCAATAATATTCTTACTAAAAGTTTGTTTAATGACGATTTAGTCGATATTGAAGATTTACATATAGATGATGATGAAAAGTTTACCATTTTTTTAACAAAGACTAAACCATGTCATGAAATATTTGAAATTCCGGAAATCTTAGAAATTATTCTCAGACATGTGGCTCACGATTACACAGATACAATTCCAACGGAGCCAAAATTAAATCGACGTGCCCCATTATCCTATAACCATTCGTTAATTATGTACGGTAAAGAACGGGGTAAACAGATGTGGGAACAAGTCGCCTCCGATTCTATAGATCATTCAACTTCAATGTCCAAAACTACTATGATGAATTCAAAAACTTTGAAGAAGAATCCAAATCTTTATAGCTGCTTGTTTGTGAATAGGAAATGGAATCATACTATGCTTTCTATACTGAGTGAAAACTTGTATTTTAAATCTGATCTGGAGTTTGAAAACTACACATCCACCTTATGTACCACATCTAACACAGTCATCTCGGAACCGTTTTCTTTGGTGATGCACAAAATCAAAAGTCCACAATCAATTATGGAATTATTTGCAGAAAATATTTCAGCACGTCGTTTAAAATGGCTTGAATTTTACATATGTCCAACAATGTTACCTCCCGTTACTTTTATATCCCATTCTTTGGAAAAGCTGGTTCTTCCTGGATGTAGAGCTCTCAATGATGACCATTTAAAATTGTTGATTTCGAAAGCTCCAGGTTTGAGATACCTTGATATCCGTGCATGTGAACAAATAACTGATGCTTCATTGTATTACATTGGAAACAACTGTCCAAAACTAGAGATATTAAACTGTGGTAGACATTCACGTGGTGAACTAATAAGTGATATTTCAATTGGTCTAATTGCAAAAAATTGCTCGATTCGAACCATTGGGTTAGCTGGATGTGGAATTTCGGACTGGGCAATTTGGGAATTGGCTTTGCATTGTGGATCGCAGTTAGAAAGATTAAGTGTGAATTACTGTTGGAAATTATCCGACGTAGGCATCTGTAAGGTTTTGAAGGCTGGTTTGACTGAAAATCTATCTGTTTTAGAAATTCGTGGACTCAAATTGAACGACACAACTGATATAGTTCAATGGAAAAGAAGGAAATCAATTGATGGATTTAAAGTTTTAGTTGAGGCCTGTGAACAGCTAGACAGAATGATGAAAGATGCTGAAAGGAATATTGATTTAGAGATAAGTAGTAGAATTTTTCATGATATAAGTACTTGGTTACAGAGAGCAGATGAAAACGAAGAAAATAGCGATGCAGATTATAGACATTTTTTGGAAGAACGTAGAAGACTTAGAACTCAATGAAACTTTCACAAATAATTGTATCATTTTATAGAAAAAAAGATTATATAAACTTGAGCAATGCTCCAAAAATGTTAACAAACTAAGCTTCACAGTATGCTCTGTATAGTGTGAATGGAGAGTCGGATTCATTAACAAATTCAACTTCTGCACCTGGTGCAATAAAGTACACGCCACCTTCAAACGCATCAAGAGTGGAGGATTTATCACCTTTTATTGAAACCTTACCTTTACCTTTAGAAACAATCATAATTGAAGGACCATTAATACCCTTACTTTGAGCTTTTCCAACGGAGTTGAATGCAATTTCTAAAACTGAAAACTCATCAATTGGCGGATCATAGAGTGAGAATACTGCATCACCTGAACCACGTTCAAATTTAGCTGGAGAAAGCTTTTGTTCTTCAACATCATCCGTTGAATATGTAAGATTTGAAACTAAAGTTTTAACATCTTTGAATTTTGGTGTGAAACCTGCACGAATAACATTATCTGAAGCAGCCATACATTCCATAATGTCACCTGAAATATAAGCGTGTGGTTCATCAGCTTGTAAAAACATTGCTTCACCTGATTTCAAAATACAATGGTTGAGCATCAAACAACCACAGAAAAGACCGACATCACCAGGAAATTGTTGATCAAGACGTTGAATCAAGTCAGCCAGAGTATTACCAAATAATTGTGGATTTGAACTCGTTTTTTCAACTAATTGCTTTGCATATTTTGCAATTTCAGACTCTGAAGAGTTCATAACTTTGGAGAACACTTTTTTTAAAGTATCCTTTGATGGGTTTGAGATATATTCTTTGGTTGTTTCTTGACCGACTAAGTCGCTAAAATCTGTAAGTGTCTCTAGATGTTTTTTAATTGTATCCAAAGGCTTGAAACCACAGAATGCTTCGAAATCAGTGATTGCAACAGCCATTTCAGGTTTGTGGTTGTCATCAGGATAGTTTTTTGGATCAGAGCCATGTAACTGACCAGCTAGCTTTTTATTAGGGTGAGCTTGAATTGACAAAACCTTATTAATAGACAAAACTTTAAATAGGAATGGTAATTCTTTAGTTGAGCCGAATTTTGAGATAATATTGGAGCCCAAATATTTTTCAGAATTTGATGAGATCAACTCACTTAAATTTTCACCAGTTTTATAAACGGTGGTAGGAACCTTATGGTGTGTACCCATCCAAAGTTCTGCATATGGTAAGGATTCATCTATTTTAACGTGTTCTGGATCGTTGGATTGTGCAAATTTGGCGACGGCAGAGGAGGAACCAAATTTTCCCCAAGCGTAGTTTTGTGGACCTGTTATATTTTGTTTGTTAGTATCCAATTATAGAAACGTTGACTTAAACTTACACGGTCGTACTTACCCCCGACAACTCTGAACAATTCGGATGACATTTTTTTCTATTGCACTGTATATATACTTCTTGTGAAAGAACCCAAAACCACAAAAGTTTTCACAAACGCAATCAAAGAACAAAAGAACAGCAAACACCATACTTGTATGTATACCATGGCCAGCACGCGTGTCAACAAACAGCCGGAACAACACACAAATCGCGAAGCCCATATGCAGAGTTGCTATGCGGAGTCCATAGAAAGGTTTTTCCGGATGGCCGTACATTCACACAGTTTTTTTGCTGCTAATGCATCCCACAGTTGTATCCGTTCATGCTCTATACAGAAGCCGTGATAATGCTTTACTGTGCCTTTACAATTCTGCTTCTGCCATATATTTTGCAAACCAAAGTTCTGATTTTGAAGCTATGACGTAGACGAAATAGACTGAGACGTAAAAACGCGTGTTAATTTATCTGTACACACCTCATGAGAAGTTCTGGTCATGGTATTTATTATAAAAATGATAGTAAAAAAAATGTTTATAAATTTACACACCTATGGACCCCAAGTCACTTGTAGACACAAAGTTATTGAGTGGTGAACCCACTCGCATGCGGCGTATTCCAACTCTACTATTGTTATCGTTATTGTTATTGTTATTGCTGTCATGTTCGTTATTATTTGTATTGGTATTCATATTTTCTTGATGTTCACTAATGTCATTGTTTTTACCGGTTTGGTTTAGATTATTTAGAAAAGTTTGACTCGATGCACGAATCATACCGTTATTGAAACGGTTATACGAGGGCAGTAATGGAGACGTTGGCCTTGACGTTGGCAAAGCTTGACTTGAAATATGACTTGGGCTTCCTCTGCCTAGACGTCGTTCAATTTCCTTTTGTAGTAAAGATGGGGGTTCGTTAGTTTCATCATAAATTGGAGTTGGCTCACCTATATCTGATACATCGTCATCATAAATTTTCTTATAAGATGGTACATCGTCAAAATGCATGTTGTTTTTCTTGGCTAGTTTAGTTAAGCTTGAATACGAGCAATCTGCATTGGTTAAATGACCTCCTAGTGGTGTATTTACACTGAGAGTGCAGTTTTCAGGCTCAAATAAAAGATCATTCGCACTATCATGATATGTTGGTGGAACTTCCACATTATTTGATGTGGTATTATCTGCAGATGCTGGTAGTAATCCTGAATCCATTCCGTAATCTGAATCTACGTTATATGTATCATTATCATTGAATAAAAATGAGTCAGGGTTGAGCTCATCACATGGACTAATCAAAAGCTCGGGTAACTCGATTTCATTATCATTATTATTATCATTATTTTCGTTATCAAGGGGAAATTCTTCACTATTTAATTGAAAGATTTTTTCCTTTTCATTACTAAACTTTACATTACCTGAATCAGGATCGATATTTACACCTTTTCCGTATAATAAAGTGTTTGGTTTGATGTAAAAGCCCAGGGGGATTTTCGATTTGATTTGTGAAATATGGCCATCCGGATTGATTAGACTTATGAATATTATCAGTTTGTGTTTAACTGAAATTAAATCTGAAACGGTTTCCATATCGGGGCAACAATGTTTCAATAAATTTGAAGTTGGAAAATGCGCCTCTAGAGCCCATATATCTTGCGGCAGTTGAGAAGTTGGAATTGGAGGTAATGACTGATGATACACGATTTTTTCATCAATAAAAGACTGTTCACCGAAATCGTTAGCCTTAGAGGAATTAATTTTAACCTGTTGAGCAATTTGAATTGTAATTTTACCCAGTTTTAATTTTTTCATAATTGGTATAATCAATATATAGATTTTCAATTTAGAGCCAACGGGTATAATTTTTCTCGGGATTCGAATCTTGTATTGTAGTTTGCATGCCCAAGAATTTTCTGTTAAATATTCTTCATTGAGAGCCAGTTGTAAAGAAGATAACGTTCTAATGATACGGATATATTTGAAACAATTGAAAGATGCATCGTTGGCATGAAAAGTGTATGGATCGATGGTGTTTATTTTGCTTTCCAGTCTGTAAACAATACTTGCACTTTTCAAACCTTCCATAGTTTCAGGAATATTACCAGGCAACTTGATTTCAAAGGGTAAAGAATAATTGCCTGGATTTAATTCAAATATTGTGCCTTTATTCTTCATCGATGCATGCGGAAATGGTGTTGTTCCTAATGGTATATTGTAATCATATACGAGTTTCTGATAATTATAGTTGTTGAAGTTGTTTCTTAAATAACTATTGTTGGATGAATAGGTTGAATGAACGCTTGTAGGGTGAGAAGAATCTACCATCTCACCCTTTGAAGATATTAGTAAATTATTCCAATCACAGTTAAGTACACATTCGTTGTTAATAAATGGACATGTTGCAATGACATTACCAGTACTGGTCTGGAAGTTTTCAACAAAGTGGATATTGTAGGTTCCCATAAAATTCAAAGATATTGAGGAAACGCATGTTTTGCTAACAAGACTGAAAACAACGTGCCCTGAAAGAACCACCGGATCTGATTCGGTAGGGTTACCTTTGATTGCAATGACATTTTTGTGCGGGGAGTGTACACGGATATCGTGATATGAGATTGAAGCTGACGCAGTAGGAGATAACGGATTTGGAGTGTTGTTTGCAGAAGCTGGCGAAGTCGAAAGATTTGAACGTTTCGCCGGTGCTGTCGGGCTTGGAGAGACTGATCGGGAACTTGAGCTGGAGTTGTTGGTGTTTCTCCTGCGTCTAATATCTAGCGTTAGCGGTGAAGCCGACCTGAACATCGTAGAAACTTGTCGTTGGCAAATGGGGTGATGGACGTTTGGGGGAGAGGCTGAAAAAAGCAACGGGAAGAAAACAGCAGAGAAGGCAAGACCCTGGTGTCTAGCTGTATGTCTACCGGTGACTGCACAAAAAGAAAACCGCCCAACTAAATACAAGGAACGAACAATGTCTACACACTCTACATGTCAACTAACCCCCACACGCCAGCACCCTGCACGGGTATCACCCACCTGCAACTCATCGCAACCCCACAAGAAAAACAAAAAAAGCACCACAGGCCTCCCACAACCGCGCATGCGCCACAAAACAGGGGCAGCTCCCTCCGGCGGAGTGTGGAGCCGGCAAAAAACCCACCGCATGAATCACGCCCCCCAAGCGGGGCTGTTCAGCCGCCCCTCGACACCCCCTCTTTTCCGTGTGCCGGCTACTCTGCAATCCTCCGTTGCCAGAACCGCTGCCATCCGCATTGTAAACACACCCCGCCAACGGCAGCAACTACCACAAACACAGCAAAAGGCGTTGTGACGCTGTTGCTGGCTTCGTACTCGTACGCATAGAACAGTCCAAACGCAATCGATCCAAATGCGGGTGCACTGAGAAACAAGCCCCAAGTGGAACCCAGAATGTCAACCCCCCACACCGTCGCTACCAGTGTTGGGAACATTGTAAATATCGAACCATATCCTATACCTAGCACAACACTGATGATTTCTATATGTCTATAGGTAATTGAAATTAATGTGAATCCAATCATCGTTAGTATTACGGACAGGTGAATCAGTCTGATGCTTGCCAGACATGAATTGAAAACATCACTCAATACACCCATGCTTAACCTACTAATGGTACTTGCAATGGAAAAAATTGCAACTTGTTTGGAAATCTGTTTCTCTCCGCCTCCATTAAGATTCTGAATAATTGAGCCCAAGTTGGATAAAAATAGTTCTAGTGGCCCAGCAAGACACAATAGTGAGATTAAAACCAGCTTCATTGACGGATCCCTCAAAAATTCCTTGAATTTATTCTCATGTTTGGTTTCTTCAATAACCCCTGCATCCAATAATCCCGTTTCTTCGTCTTGTACTTCTTCTTCTTCTCCATTTCCAAGATTATCAACGCTTCCATAGCCCTCGTTTTGCTCCTCTGCAAACATATTTGCAAATACAATCTCCTTTTCTAAACTAACAACAACACTACTGATCCAATTGATTACTCCCAGTACTGCATACAGAACTGCAAGGAAAACGAAAACTTTATCAACTTGAATTAATCCGCTTGCTTTTCCTTCAAAAGCTGGCCATGTAAACACCCATGCAAGCAAAAACGAACTCAGACCATAACAGGCCACAGGCAATGATATACTCAAACCTTTTCTATCAGGAAAAATTCGTGCACATGTAAGTAAACTGCAAAAGTATGAACTTGACGTACCACATCCGATCAAAAAAAATGAACCACCCATTAACCAGTCTTTCCACTTCCACTCAAACATCTTCCATGCCAATAGATACCCAGGTGTTAATATAAATCCAATAACAGCTAATATTACCGGTCCATGAGCATCTGCTAAGTATCCTAATAGCGGTAATGTCAGATAAAGTCCAACTAACATACACCCAGAAATAATATTAATTGAAACCTGGGTGTAACCTAAATGTTTGACAAATGCAGGGGTAAACATGGAAAACGTCGCAACATTAGCAACAAGTAAACATGTAATCAGGGACATGATAAATGACAAGTACCTAATCTGATCATTGGTAAAAGTACTTTGTAACCCCCGGCGTATATGAACCGTCAGAAGATGTTCGATTCTCGACAAGCCTTTTCCCATCTTCGACCGTGATATGTATAAGCTATTGAAAGTGTAATGAAGCCGTATATGCTAATAGATAAATTGTATGAATTTACTGCATACCCAAGATCTTTCAGTTTTTGGACGATTCATGCTCACCAAAAAAAAAAAACAACCATTAGATCAGCGATGATTTCTCACCTTTTTTTTAGAAAATGCTGCAAAATGCAAAAAAGGGGAAGTTTGTTAAAATAAAGATAAAATTTGCGAAGCGATAGACGATTTTAAGAAAATCAAACTATTGAATACAATAAAAATCGAAATGCTGCACAGATTAGGAATAACTACCCAGAAAAAATAAAGAATTTAGTATTGTTCAAAAAGCCTATTTTGGAGGTTTATTTGTAGCTAAGTAACATAATGGTCATTAAGGCAATTTGTATGAGGTAGTTGGCCCATTTTAACTCTTGTTTAGCTTTATGATCGTTATATCTATTTGACGGAGTTTCAAGCACAGCTTTAGCTATTATCGAAACTAGACTAACTACGTCGTAAGTACAAATCTTACCACCAACCTTTGAGCTATACACATGGCATGCAAGGCGTATGTTACGAAATCAAAGAAGAAAATCCCCAGTTACAATGACCACATTAAGGGCGATATTCTTATGAATATTGGAAAGAACTTCCGCCTAAGTTACTACATGATCTTCATAAAATCTTGTATACTCTTTTTATACACGCACACTGAAAACTTGGTCCATAAAATTGTCCCTATGAAAGTATGAATCTTAATTCATCAAGATGTACAAGATAGTTGCATTTCTATGCACTAAACGTATATATCCCTTTTAAAGTATTTACTGTAAATATGTCTCAGAATTAGCTAGCTTAGGCATACTATTATTTTTAGATACAATAAACGTCAAATTAGGTGTATTTTTCAGTAAGATTTTCACTACGAAAAATTTTCGACCCTTATGATTACATTTGAACGAATGTAATCAGTCATGCACCAGTAGATTTTCAAAGCTACTATGTTTTTGTTTTATTTACTATTAATTTAAGCAAGACCTTACTTAAATGTAATTTTTTGGGGCTGGAAGTTTTATATACACTTGTGTAAATCACAAATGACGGATTCTAACATTTTATGCAAGGAATAAAGGTTGATAGTTCACGTAAAATACTTTCTGTAGTGATGGATTGTGACCCACCTAAGTCTTGTTCAATTAATCAGCTTATTTTTAGTTTTTTTTTTTTTTTTTCACTTAGTCACAAGCTTCGTTCATTTACCAGGCAGCAAAAACTAAAATATACTTGAAATTTTTTGAATATTCTAATAGCCAAAACAATAGCTTTTTCAAAATTTTCAAACATTAATGGCATAGCCTTTCAATAAACATGAAAATTGTTAGTATTAGAACATTTGCAACGTAACCGTTTATTGGAGCCCTAATATTATCTGGATTTTGTTTGTGGTATATGAACTACTCCTGCTTCTAATCTGTATTCAAATCGTATAAAAAAAACAAAAGGCAAAGAAACTTATACTAACACAATATTGCTTTTATAGTCTTACCAAATGCATGTAGTGTGAGAGCAAGTAAAGCTAGCAGGCTAATCCAAAAGATATATTTTTTTTTCAAAAGTTATCAACCGCCATACAAACAACACAATTTGATTTAACATACAAGCAGAAAACTCAAAATATTTTAATGCAACTACATTGGTAATATGGCAATTCATGCACAATGCTTTTTGCCATGTTCCGAGAAGCTCTGTTCTTCTTTTCCAGAATGGTTTATAGTTTACAGATTACAAATAGTTTCAACTAATTGGACTGCAATCACTCTGAGAAGCCAGACAAACAGAATTTTAGTTGCAGACGGACTGAACGTATCCAGATCTCTTTGATTTTTGCATTTATACCTGTATAGTAAAAACCGACGTATCAACCGAGCCCCGCAACAAACTTCAATCGTACGTCATTTTTATGGGCTCCGTCGATCAGTTGAAACTCAGGAGTCGGACGCATGATTTCTCACACTGACTGAATCAAGCAACTGCTTAGTCTCATCATCTTCACCAAAAGTCGCCAACTGTGGGCAAACTCCTTGCCCCTTCCCATTCCATCAACAGGGCAAGTCCTCGCAGGGAACTCTTACATTCTGTTTTCCCGAAGCTCAATTTGCGCATGTAATGTATCACAATAAGGAATGCGCATTTTTTCTGCCTCTGTTGCGTAAAAGGGGAGCAAACTCAAACTATAATTTTGCTGTTTTTGATGTTTTGATTCTTCTTTCATCAACGTAGCTAACCCATCAATTGCATAACTATGTCAGAGAACGGACACCAGGAAAACTTTCTTGAACACTTTGAAAGTTCTGATCACCCTCAAACTTCTGGTCGCCCTGAGATTGTTGAATACTCTAATAATTCTCAACACCCTGAAAATACTGATCACTCAGAATATTCCGGATCTCCTGAAAAATCTGACAACTCATCTGACCCATCACTGGAATCCAGCAGCTTAAGTCTTTCAGATGATTTTTTTGACAGGTCTATTGTTGTTGAAGTACCTGAGACTAAAACAGCCCAAGATGCTTCCCATTTTGTTGAAACATTCCAAGTAGGAGCACTTAAAATGGTTAACGAAAAGCATAGCAAAATTAGCAAAGCTTTGCATCGTAAACAAAAAAGCAAGTTTAGAATGCTTTTACGTGAAATTAAGGAAATGAGGAAGGATGTAAAGGATATCAAAACTGAAGTAAAGGATATCAAAACTGAAGTAAAGGAGCTTCGTTTGGATGTCAACGATATACAAACTAGACTAAGCAGAGTGGAACAGAACACAGGGCAAGCTTTATTTCACTCTCTAGTTTCTGAAAACACCGATAGGTATAAAGAGGGCTTATATCTAATTCCCGTACCTTTTATTGATGGAACCGCACCAGATGAGTCTTTGCCGCAGATATTACATCCGCGTATCATTGCTGAGTTAACTAGCACTCAAGTAAAAGCATACTTAAATGGTTACGGAGTAAGATTTCAAAATAATGCTAGCTTGAGAGTTTTGAAAGAACAGTTGGCACGTTGCTTGAAGGTCCCATTTATTTCTACATAACTTAAAACTTTAATAGCTTGTTAGTATAACAGCTGAATAGTTAAATAACTAAATAGTTGTGGTATTTCATTTCTGGGTTTTTATTTTTGTTAAGACTGGTGTTACATTAACGCCGTTTCTAACATTAGATCTTTTTATAAAAGCAATTGTGATTAACATACAAAGCAATTGCTGTGTTCTTTCTAGTAACCAACAACAAATACTATTTGGAACATTTTCTCATAATCAGTTCAATTTTTTTTTTTAGCCAGGAGAATATTCAGTAAATACTGGAATGGAAACCTTCGGAGATGACAGTACAAAACAAATTTTGATTTTTCACGTAACGATATAAGGATGACCTTTTTAAAAACAAAGTCCCTTGCAAAAAACGACAGCGCTGTACTAGCTTTTTTTGCTTTGCAGAACAATAATCTCAACTGTTCAAACTTTTCAATCTTGATTATAGATTTCTAAAAAGTCAGTTATTATGTCTACGTATAACATAAAAGCTGACGAATATTTTATATTGGTGCACAACACTATCCTGAACCGTGTGGCCCGAGCTAAACTACACTATATAAACGCGGCCTCTACATGACATGATATTATTTGTCATCCTTTAATAAAGTAGTATTTTGACTGTACAATTGGATTTGTGGCAACAAAGTGCTAAAGAGCTGCGACTTGGCTGTAACAGCATAGCAAAAAAAACATCAATGCAGTACAGCTAGCATGGTGGTAGCATATGGACAGAGCAGCATTTCGTAAAATCCAAGCAAAAGCCATTTTCGAGAAGAAACGAAAAGCAAGGTGTTTCGCCCAAATTGCCGGCAGGTTGCCAGTAGCACTGTAACAACGCTGCACATGTGTTGCTGTGGAATACAACGTGCACCAACAACGTCCCCGCCAAGCGTTTTGTTTGTTCTCCCAATTCGCCCTGCTTTGGCACAAGCTGCTTACCGTTTTGCCCGGCCCGGAAATTTTCATGGACAGAAAAAACACACACGCTCATTTGATTTACGAGCTGAACTACAGTAGGAAAGATTGCTGTCTCCTCCGTAACCTAAACAGTTAGTTGGTACATGCATAAGAGCACAACTAGATTTCAATGTCTTACAAACTAACTGCTGCTTCACTACCTCGTTTGAGTAGTAGATATATAGCTGCTACTCATTCAAAAAAACTCTTCTCCCAATTAATTACCCCTCTTCAACAACAGGAAAATCTTGATTTTACACATTTTGGTTATAAGACTGTTCCAAAGGGTGAGAAGGAGAAATTGGTGCATGACGTTTTTTCCTCTGTTGCATCCAACTATGACGTTATGAATGATGTTATGTCAATGGGTGTTCACAGATTGTGGAAAAAGCATTTAATTGATAAATTAGACTGTGGAATGAGACCAAACTCTGGTGAGCCATTGGCATTTTTAGATGTTGCTGGGGGAACCGGAGATATTGCATTTGGATTATTAGACCATGCAAGATTGAAGTACGGTGACACCAAATCAACAATGACTGTGGCTGATATCAATCCAGATATGTTGAAAGAGGGTGAAAAAAGATGTCTTTCAACTCCTTATGCTAATTCTCCTAGAATCCAATTTTTAGAACAAAACGGTGAAACAATGGATGCTATTCCTGATAATTCCAAAGACGTTTATACAATTGCCTTTGGTATTAGAAACTTTACTAATATTCAAGCCGGTTTGAATACTGCCTACAGAGTGTTGAAGCCAGGAGGAATTTTTGCCTGTTTGGAATTCTCTCAAGTTAATGAACCTGCGCTAGACTACCTCTATCAGATTTACTCCTTTTCATTATTGCCAATGATGGGTCAATTGATCGCCAACGATAGAGAATCTTATCAATACTTAGTTGAAAGTATCAGGAAGTTCCCTAACCAAGAAACGTTTGCTAATATGATCAGAGAAGCAGGATTCTATGTTCCAGGAAAGGGATACGAGAACTTGACATTTGGTGTTGCTGCAATCCATATTGGTGTCAAGCTTTAATCTAGTCTAGCATTTGTATAACGTACATTACGTGTCTATAGAGAGTAAAGTTTTTCTGAACCCGACCCGCGCCCAGAAGTGTTATAAAAGAGAGGCTTTTCCTGATTGTAGATGTCTTCTTTTGCTGACTCCTACTTCTTTTGCTGACTCCTACTTCTTCTTGCTTCTTCTTTTCCCATCCTTATGCTAGGGCATTACGTGTATCAGTGAGGATTCGTCCGAGATCATGTTTTTGCTAGTTGAAAACTTCAACATGACTGCTTCCTTGTGGCTATGCCACTCGGGGAATTTTTGGAACCCATTTTTCTCATTGTCGTGGCCTACTTTACAGTATTTGTTGGTCATACTTGGGGATATCAATACCACTCTGTCTTTGACTGGTGGATTGTTGTTTTTTTTTTGTTCTTGCTTCATCTTTAAAACTTACTGTCGTTTATTGCCTTGTCAGTATCTCAGCACTGTAAATATCACTCTCTTAAGTACCAAAGCTGAAGCCCGCAGCAGCGTTCGCTCCAATTTTTCAACATGAAAGAAAAATTCTGCATCCCTGCAATATCTCCTAATCCTGTAACTGGTATTATACTCTTTCTAAAGTACCGACTCCCAAACAACCATGTTCAAAAAATTCACAAAGGATGACATTCACACGCGTACAAACTTGAAATCATCCGTTTCCAAGTCTTTGAAAAGCAAACTAGTCCAACAATATCCTAAACTTGAAGAATTCATCGACGAAATCATCCCAAAAAAAGTGCCTGTATCGTTATACAAATGTGAGGACAAAATCCAACTTTACGTTGTTGATAACAAAATTCTTTTTTACCAACAATTTGATGATCTTATTCCTGAGCTTCGTCTCGTTCATAAGTATCCTGAAGCTTTCCCTCGTGTTCAAGTGGACAGAGGTGCCATAAAGTTTGTTCTTTCAGGTGCAAACATCATGTGTCCTGGTTTGACATCTGCTGGTGCAAAGCTTCCCGATGAAGATTGGCCTGTAAACAAAATTGTTACCGTTTATGCAGAGGGTAAAGAAAACGCTATGGCAGTTGGAAAATTATCCATGTCAATCAACGATATTAAGACAATAAACAAGGATACAGGTGTCGAACTGTATGAATATTTAGGTGACGGAATATGGAACTTTAAGGTAGATTGATTTATTTAGAGTATTATTATTTATGTATACATTTGTATAAATCTTTTACTATGTCATTGATTTGAGACTTTGTTGGGAACCGTTCCCAAGCTTGAAATTAACAGGCGTGAACTTACTGTTTTTATTTGTCAAAAGTGTGGGATCTCGAAATGATGACAGCGTAAACGAATGTTTCAATGGTTCATGAAATTGTGACTGTGACTGCGGCAAAGGTATCTCACCATTGTAAGGAGAAGTAAGTTCATGTAAACTCATCGTTGAACGTGTTCTTAATCTACCATCGAAATTATCAATGCTAGCTTGATGTGAAAGACTTCTGCCCTCCTCTAAATCCACCAATTCTTCCATAGACTCGATTTTACTACCATTATTATAACCTTTCATTTTTCTTATGAATTTTTGCATACTCCCAAATTTTCTAATTATTAAGTAGTACACAACGCAACATGATAATAAAAAAATACTAAGTGTAACAAAAGGTGTTGGAGTTTTATGTAAATCTTCTTTTGTGTTACCAATATAATTGGTGCTTGATTGCGTTAGTTTATGCATTTTTTCAACTGTTGAACCGGGGACAATACCAACATCCCCATCTCCCATAGTTTGTGATGATGCATAGAGAACCATTTTTCCCAACGTCCATGATAATTCATTTCCATCTATGAGGCTAACACTTTTGAAAATTGGCTCATCCTTTGAATCAAGCTCTTTACTTTCATCAACACCTAATCTTGGCATATCAAAACCTTCATGCAAAACATTTACTATCCAACTTGCTTTAAAACATGATGTTTTCAGTAAGTCCAATGATAGAGCATCGCCATATTCGCCATTATCGAATCTGTTTAAGATTGTATCCCAATTTGTCCCACAAAATTCTTTTGTTGCCTTCTCAAACTCTTCATAATTATACTCACCGCCTAAATTAAAAACATCATTGGCTGTATACCAATACTCACTAACACCAACAAATTTCTCAACAGAAAAGTCCATAGATGGAGCATGAACTCCATTAAATAAACATGGCTCATCCGAACAGGGTAGATGTTTTAATAATAATGGGTAAATTGTTTTTAGACATCCTTCATATTCGCCTGATCCGGTAACCGTAAAAACCTTATCATTATATTCAACTTCTGTCTCCATTCCAACCGGAGAACAAGGATCAACCAAATCTCCCTTACCGTCACCATCAGTATCATAATTAACATTACTAGGTAAGGCGTTAACCAAAGCATTTAATTGTCTTTTTCTTGCCTCATTGGCGCCAAAACCTAACCAACTTGAAACAAACACAGACCATGAATCCAGTGATCCATCATTACTTCGTAAAGTAACAGTATACATGTCATCGGAATGTTTGTCTAATTGATCTTTTTTGCTAGGAACAAAAGCCAGCTGTGTCGACGCACCACCCATATCCATAAATCCATAAGGATGATTCTTTGATGAAATTGACTCAGGAGAACCAGTGCTACTAAGTTTATTAGTAAGATAGTTCAGACCCAACCATCCATACAAACCTTCAGTATCACCATCAATAACCTCAACATGCTCATCACATGGTTGAACTATAAAATCACTGTTTGCTGATAACACGTTGCAGGTCTCCTTTAATATCCTTTCACGATCAGTAGTTGGTAACAATCTCAATCCTGCTGTGCCCTGAACAAATATGGGAGTTTGGGCATGTAAATTTGCGGGAATAATATGTTTGGCACTATTAACTAATTCTATAAAATGATCTTCCCATAAATTGTATGTTCCTGTTTTTCTATTTCCAAAAGTTGACAATCCAGGTTTGATTTTTACGTTGGACACCTGCTTAATTTCGGGTAATCCTGACGGGTTTCTAGTCATATCTGAAACATATTCATATACAAGAGCACGAGAACCTGAAGAACCGGAGTCAATAATTATAGCGTATTTCGGAGAAGACGACATGGCTGGATGCTAAAGAAATATTCCTGTTTCAATGCCTATTTCATTTCATATCAGATTATGCTGTATTCATGTTGTGAAACTGAGCACACACAATCCTGTCGCACTGGTTCAAAAACTTACGTAATATGTACTCGGTCGGTTTTTCTCAAAATCTTTTCTTGATCTCGAACTTCACACAGTATCACACTACACCATACATGTAGTAAGTCGGCACGGGTTCTGCCGGTGTTAAAATGAAAAATCTTATCTGGGCTAATTTTTGGAGCGTAGTTGTTCAGGTACCGGCACCTATTCCGCTGGAATGCCCACTTTATGCATTAACTTATTATACTATAGTCTTAGCATTTTCTTCTCTCATAATAAAGCGGCGGTAACGAGCGGCGTTAGCTAGCGGCGCCCTGGCTCTCGGAAAGCTAAACCCGTTCTCAGATAGTGGGTGAGGTTTGGCCTGCACCTTCCATTTTAGGGAAATCTAATATGAAAAATTCGGAACTGATAAGTAGCTGATATGTATATTTCTGTCTCCAAAAGTTGATAACTTAAGTCGAGAGTTCTGTGACTGCCTGTTGAAGCCATGGGATCACCGCTGTATATAGATAGCACCTAGTTTTCCTGTTTAAGCTCGTTCCTTCTTTTTGAACTTTTTTTCAATCAATTAACAAAAATTAAATATGAACACTACTATAAGTTCAGTGAAAAGTAGAAAACAACTTGTCGAAGAAGTTGAAAAGGAGTGGGTTCCAGGTACTGTTTTAATGGTTGATACTGACCACTCTTTAAATGTTCAACATAAAAGTACCAGTGATATTGTTTTGATTCCTCAACCTTCAAAAGACCCGAATGATCCCCTTCTTTGGTCGAGAAAGAAAAAGGAGTTTCAGTTTGCAATATTGTTTTATTGGTCGTTTTTAACTGCAGTTGCAACAAATTGGAACGGGCCAGTTTGGAGCATTTGGGTGGATATTTTTAACACAACTTATACAGTTTTAAATGATACTGCTGCCCTTTGTTGGTGCTTTTTAGGTGTGGGTTGTTTACTTTTACAGCCTACAGCTATGACCCTAGGGAGAAGATGTGTTTATCTCTTTGCAACCGTCGTTCAAACTCTGGGTAACGTCGTTGGTGGTGTTACCAAAAATGTTGGTATGCTTTATGGTGTTAACATTATGACAGGTTTTGCAGGTGCACCTTGTGATTCATTGGTCCAGATTTCCACAACTGATATTTTTTTCCAACATGAAAGAGCAGGTAGGATTTCTGCTTTGACGTTTGCGCTTTATGCGGGTTCTTATCTTGGTCCAATTGCTGCTGGTTATATAGTGGAAAATGAAACCTTAGGCTGGAAATGGTGTTATTGGTTCTTGGTTATTTTCTTTGGCTCTTTATTTGTAGTCCAATTTTTTTTCCTGGATGATTCAACTTTTGTCAATCAAAGACATGATGAAACTACTGTTGAAAAAGATGTGCTTCTACAGGTTAAAAGCAAAGAAGAACATATTAATATTGACTCGTCAGAGAAAGATATTTCTACATTTGATGTTGAAGAATTTGAAAAAGATGGTTTGCTTCCAGTCAAGAGAAGTTACATGCAAAAACTCAGAATTCTTGAGCTTCAATATAACGACAAAAGAGCTTGGTGGAAGATTTTTATCCGTCCATCATTAACTTTACGTCTGCCAGCAATTGTTTGGGGTGGTTTTGTTTATGGTGTTCAGGTTATGTGGTTATCACTTATTGCGACAACACAATCCGAATTCTTTTCGGCTCCGCCCTATAATTTTAGTGCAGCAGCAGTTGGTGATACCAATTTTGCATCTTTGATTGGTTGCTTCTTAGGTATGTTCTGGGGTGGTGTACTATCTGATAAATTCGTTGCTTGGAAGGCAAGAAAAAATAATGGTATTATGGAGCCAGAATTTAGATTGTGGTTTCTAATTTTACCTGCAATTATAAACTCTGTGGGACTTTTGATGTATGGTCTTGGAATGAACGCCGGTGAACACTGGATTTTACCAGCAGGTTTTGGAATGGCCTTCCTTGGCTTTGGTATGGGTTCAGGTGGTGCAATTGTTTTAACATATGCACTAGATTGTTATCCACAATTACAAAGTGAAAGTATGGTTATGATGTTATTTTTAAGAAACATGATTGGAATGGGATTTACATTTGCTATTCAACCATGGTTAGACACATGCGGCATTGTCACCACAACATGGTTGATGTTCATGTTATCTGTTGTATTCAACATGAGTTGTTTAATATTCATCATATGGGGCAAGCAATGGAGAAAAATGACAAAAAGTTACTATTTGAGATGTTCTGACCCAAACTTTTTTCTCTGATAAATACATTTTAACTTTTTTTTACCAGTGTCATTTTACCTTTAATTTATAAAAAATTTAATCGATGCCTAGGTTTCAAAATATAAAAAAACAAAACCCCATAGTTGTAGGCTTACTGAATAATAGCGGGCATGGTCGGGCATTGTGTAAAATGAAATGAACCTAAAGCATAAAGTGAAAAAAAGCAAAATAAATGCTTTGATATTCCCGACCATTATTTTGATAAAAAATACATATTCAAGTATGTTTTACGCGTAAACGTAGTCTTTTATAAAATTAATCTGTGCTGGCAGGCATGTCAAAAACAGAGCTACTGCCCCTTGAAGTTCGAGCGAAATAATAAAAATTTAGAAGACAGGGTATTGAGTAAGCTTTCTGTTCACTACGGCACAGCCACAGAGCTTAATAACGTTCAAATATGGTGTGTGACCAAGAAGTCATTTCCTACTTCAAGTAACATACATTTATGGCTAAACCAAAAATATTTATTGCTAAACAGCGCATAAGTTACCGTTTCAAATTATTACTTGATTAGATATAACTTTAGCAATCAACGTAATATAACCTATGTAAACTCAGAACGGCAAAAGTGAGAACGTTTTCCGACAACATTCAAATGAACTTTTTTCTTCCTTTGTTGCTGTAATAATTAGAAGTTGCGCGTAATCCCGAACTGCACCAGGTGTCGCGTAATATTTAGCGATTTCAAGGGTCTGGCATTCTGGAAGAATGACCGGCTCGATCGTGCAATGAATTTCTGCAGTTTTGGGAGCAAGTGTACTAGTTTTTAAAAGAAAATCACAACCCTACTCTTGTTACTGGCGAGCCAAAAGATACAAAAATATCGAGTACAAAAATATTGAATACAAAAATTCTAATAGTCTCACACCAGTTCTCGTAAAAACTGTTACAAAAACCATTTCTGGACCTTAGGAATAAAAATAATTAACGCGCAAGAAACAATTAAATAAAATTAAAAAGAATAAACTAAATTACCAGATTTGGAATTCGTCAAAGAAATCAATACTTTTATCCCATGAAGTAACATTATCTGAGATAGTATTTCTGATATCATCCATCAATTGTGGTGGGCCACAAGCCATGATACCAATATTGTTTGAGCTTGCATCTCTGACTGCTCCATCAATAACATCATGAACGTTTGGTTTACCATAAACAATTGTAACATTTGCCTTTCCAGTTGAGACTGTAACAACCTTATCAGAATCTGATTCTTTTTCTGAACTACAACTACTCAATATGTCTGATTCAGATGAATTCACTAACTCCTGTAGTGGAATTGCTCTATTGGTTCCCTGTTCTCTAGTAATGTACAACTCTATATCAATGTTGACGTTGGCAAGTAATGGATAATATGCTTTAATTTGCTGTAATGTTTGTGAAATCCACACTAACTTTCCTCTGGAAATGATCGATGAGTTTTCAATAATACCTGGAATACCGGAACCACCTGCAATCAATAACGCTTCATCATACTTTCTGAGTTTTCTAGAATTAGTACCACCGTAAGGACCTTCAAAACAGACTTTGCATTGGAGTTTGTTATTATTGGCAAGTAGCTTATTGTAAACTCTTAAAGTAACACCTGTCTTTATTCTAATGTAAGCACAAAGTTTGTCTCCTTCTATGACAGTGGTGAAAGGATGATTTTCCCAGAATAACCAATTCGCAAAGTAAACATAAGCATATTGACCAGGTGTATGAATCCACCATGATGGTTTTGAAACTGTAACCTTCATTAAGTTTTCACCCACCAGTGTAACAGTTGCATTTCTATATCCAAATGCTGACATACGCATGACACGTACAATTCTGTCAAAAAACCAAACACAACATGCGGCAATTAGCCATTCCAACCAACCCAAAGTGTTACAATGATACCAGCACATAATGATAAATGCAATTGCAAAAATTATGTGAATAAACAAGAAATATTCATAGAAATAAATTCTGAATGGATTGAGAGCTTGTAAAAGAATAAAACCAGCCAATACGGTTGCCGCAACACCACACGCAAAATATGTATCGTGTAAATACAAAACATAGTAGCCTAAACTGTCAACTGTATATGCAACAGAATGAATCATTGCATCAAGAAACATCCAGTAGGCAATAACTTTATGGAAATGAAGGAAAGTAGAGTATGACCAACCAGTAATTAAAAGCAAAAAATTGTTTCTACCAGCAAATAATACTAATAATGGAATTTTACCAAATGCCATAATACCAGTACGGTCACCAAGAAATCTTGACCATGTTCTGTTAGCTGGACCAAACCAATAACCCTCTTTATATCTATAGCTAACACAATAGAATGCGACTTGGAGAGCAAAGAGAAATAAATCTGTAACAAATTGAATTCTATTTGGGAAAAGAAACTGAAAATATTTGTAACCATAATGTTGAGCAAATTTACCATTTGGAAACAAAGTTGGAAAAATAATAAATTTTTGGCATAATTTTGAAAATTTAGAAATGTTAATAGATTTTGAAATCATGGTATATCTGAAAAAATTATGAATGGCACTGATAACAATTAAAAGTAAGAAGTAACCACAGATTCCAACACTGAACCAAGTACCAGAGTCTAAATTAAAGTAGTAATTCTTGTAACCAATATACAAAGGTAGTTGGGCAGTCATATTTGGAGTTATTGGGTTGTATTGTATTGCAGAAAGGTTAGCAACTTCACTTTCAGGAACTAAATACTTAGTAGCATTAAGATATTGTGCTTGATAGAATTCCCATGTTTCATGATAAGAGCTATATTCTACACATGCGGAAGCAGCAGTTTCAAAAATCTTTTTTTGATACTCTTCACTTTTGTCATCAGCAAGCTCGATGGAACAACTCAAAATGGAACCAATTGCAGGAGGATAACCACAAGTAGCATCATAATAGAAAGAGTAAAGACCTAGTCCCAAAGGTACGTAATCAAATACGTAATATTCAACAGCTCCGGAACAAGTCCAGTATTCTGCACTACCGGTTTTTACTCCCATAGTGGTATGAAGTTCAATGGCATTGGAAATGCCTGCTAGAGCAAGTAAGATAGCTGATAATTTTACCGACAATTTCATACTGTGTTACTTGGTTAAGCAAAAGAACAATTTAATAAAGATAAAAAAGGACCAGTCAAATGTAAACTATATCAAAAACGACACTCAAATTAAAATGGGATGTACATAAGTTTTTATAATCATTTTAAAAAACCGTTGAATTTGCAAAAAAAAGATATTCCAGGGTAAGCAAAGTTTAATTAATCGAATTTTACCAATCACTGTTGGGTAATTGAAGGAATTCAAATTAATGCAAATGTGAAACTTCTAACCATGACGATCTCAATTGTTAAACTTTGAACCATTTTTGTGAAAGGCGGAAAAAAGCAATATTATTAGATTGTTAGAAGCCAAACAGGTAGCAAATCGAATAGGATTGCGTAGAAAATATTAAAACCGATATCTTCTCACTAGGTAAACACGGAGACCAGCTAAATTCTCATGATGGCACTCGTCTTGTGAGGATTTTGAGAAATTGTCCGAGTATAAATTTTTTAATACGCCTGCGGAGTGGGGAATGGAGTTTGGCATGCCTACAATTTATATATTTACATATGCATAACACTTCTGTTGTTTGCAAGCAAACCAGATTGAAGTTTTTTGATTTTGTTTCAACTTTTCGTCAAAAGTGTAGTCCTGCTGATAAAATGCTAGTTTCCAACGGTTACATCTTCAGCCACTAATGTTATGTGACGACCTATAAGCGAGTATACGAGCTGCGAGGGGTTTTCGCACTTAACGGCCTAAAGATGCAAATGGCAGAAACGCAGATCTGTCAAAACGTAGGGCATAACACCCTAATCTGTAAAACTGTGGGTTTGTGCCAGCGATGCATATGCAAATATGGCATTAACCTGCTGTTGGTTTCTATACATTCTATAAAATACCGCACTTTCCCGCCTCAGTAATATCGAAATATATTTTGAGAAACATGTCATAGGAGGATAGTTGTATTAGCCATGCAGAACTGCCTATTTATGAATAAGCAACAGGCTTTGAATAAGTAAGAATCCATCGTTGCCATAAACGATCTTTTTATGGAAGCATCCGGAAAACGGTTAGTTTTGTACAAGTTGCAGCCTACAAAATTTTTTAATAGATGCTATGGCAGGCTTTATAAGATGGGTGAATAGAAATTTTGCTGATGGTATTTAGATGAGTTTTGTATGAACCAGTGTAGCTGCATTGTAGTAGGGTTATATGCTACATCACAGGGTACCTTATGATTTCATTTTTTCGTTTAACGGCTAAGTATAACTTTATTTGCTGCCGCGGCGCAACTAATTTACACATTAATTTTTCACGTAACAGACCACAGATGGATGTATACGCAAAGGTGAAAGACTGCTTTAATGTATAAATATGTAAACAGTGGATGTTGAATGGGTTAAGTGGATTAATTGGCTTAGTTTACTTTGTGGTGAATGCTGAGCTATGTGGAACGTGAAAAATAGTCATTATAGTTCAGTAACGATGAAGATCATTGGAAAAAAAACAATTGCTTATGTAATCGTTAATATAACCTCCTAATTTATAAGGGTTATTTTTTGGCTTGATAAGAATAAAGAAAAATAAATCAAAACTGTAACGTCGTATTAGATTTTAGATAATCATTTTGTGAACTGGTAAACGTTTTCCTGGGTTAACTACGGGCAATGATTCGATAGCAAAATTGTGCCAAAGTAGCTCTTGGCGTGATTTTTTTATCAATGCAAAGTAAAGATATTTGTGAATGAACATATAAACTTTAATATTCAAGGATAGGCATAATGTATTCTTGTTCTCAAAACATATTCCTGAGATGATGGTAATTTACGGAAGGGGTTGATTTTTATAGAGGCCAAAACATATTTGATAGTCTCACTAGAATTATGAAGGCAGCATTTAAGAAGAAATTTCAGAGTGTAAAAGAACTTTTTTCCCATAAATTATCAAAAAATAAATTGCTATTCTATCAGAAAGCATTCAATTTCAGATTATTCATTTGAATTTTCAACACTACTTTTTAAGCACTTGTGGGAATATAGATAAATAGATAAATTACTGCTTTATTGTTAAGGAGCATCATTATAAATAGTTGATAGTTTTCATTGAGTTCAGGTTTGACAAATCTTAGTATGTTATTCTGGTCCTCACATGACTACTATCAGGTTGGAAGGATAACGCCCTCATCTCTGACATCTGAGCCAGAATGTTTATATTTGACGCCAATTAATATTGAACAGTGAAAGGTTTTACAGATTCAGATGTTTAATGTATACATAACCCTTCCTATATATATATATGGATATATTCATACTGAGATATACAGGTATACACTAGACCTTATATCAGATTTATATCATATTACAACCTATTATCTGTAAACATTACGAGCATTTGATCATATCGGCATGCTTATGTAACTCAGTTTGATATTTTCAGCTTGTTCGCTTCTCTCAGATTTCTTTTATTTTTTTTTCAAAAAAATTTTTTTTATTTGTAAAAAATGATTTAGGTTTGTATCTTTATAAGGTTTGTGATACAGAATTGTGACTAAAGTCAAACATTTGATATGAGAGTTAAGAAGCCAACATCCAAGCGTATGACCACCCGTTTAAGGGAAGGTATTAAGAAAAAAGCATCAGCGCAACGTCGTAAGGATAAAAAAACTGCAAAGAAAGATCCAACCTGGAAATCACGTAACAAAAAAGATTTAGGCATACCTTCATCATTTCCGTATAAAGATAGGCTTATTGAAGAGATTGAACAACGTAAAAGTGATCGTGAAGAGCAAAAATTGAAGATGAAGCAACAAAGAGAAAATGCAAGACTTCAGAGTGCAGCTGGTGCAATTGATGATCATATGGTTGTTGATAATGATGAGGGTGATGACAAAAATGACATGGCTGCTTTATTAGAGAGTGCAGAAAATGCTGCAAAGGAGTATAATGGTGACGATGAAATCGACAATGAAGAATTAATGGGTGAAGGTGATGAATATGAAACTGTTGATTATGAGATCAAACTTGAAGATGAAGATGAAGACAAATTAAACAAAAACAAGAGTGAAGTTGAAAAATCTAGAAAACAGTTCGATAAAGTCTTTAAATCAGTCACTGATACTGCCGATGTCATACTGTATGTTTTAGATGCACGCGATCCTGAAAACACACGTTCAAAGAAAGTGGAAGAAGCAATTCTACAAAGTCAGGGTAAAAGGCTAATTCTATTACTCAATAAGGTTGATTTAGTTCCAGATGAAGTTGTTAAGCAATGGTTAGACTTTCTTGGATCATCGTTTCCAACGATTCCAATTAAGGGATTAAATGGTGCAAATAGTAATAAAAGCTTTAATAAGAAGTTAACTCAAAATGCAACTGCTGGTCAATTAATGTTAGCCTTAAAGGCATATGCACAAAAGAGTAACTTGCATAGAGCTATTACAGTAGGAGTTATCGGTTATCCAAATGTCGGTAAATCATCGATTATCAATGCACTACTTTTGCAACACGGCAAAAATAGTAAGGCATGTCCTGTTGGTAATCAAGCAGGTATTACACGTACCTTGAGGGAAGTCAAAGTTGATAATAAGTTAAAAATTATTGATTCGCCTGGTATTGTTTTCCCAGATAATTTCAAAAAAGGAAGTAATAGTACTAGTGTTAAAAATAAGAAAGAATATGAAGCAAAATTGGCAATTTTAGGTGCAGTTCCAGAAAAGCAAATTGAAGATCCAATTAATGCGGTCACCTACTTATTAAAAAGATCATCTAAAGATAACACTATGGCTGAAAGCTTTAAAATGTTTTATAAATTACCAGCAATTGGATCCATTGATTTAGATGATTTTACGAAGAAAGTTTTGATTCATATAGCCAGAAACCAAGGAAGACTAGGCCGTGGTGGTGTACCAAATTTGCATGCAGCAGCATGTATTGTGTTGAAAGATTGGAGAGATGGTAAATTCCAAGGATGGACATTACCAAAATCATCAAAGGCGAATGCAGCTAATCAAGTTGATGAAGATGTAAAGACTCCCAATGGAGCTAGCGGAGCTAAACCACCAGCTATAGTTGAACAAACAACAGTCGTCAAGGAATGGGCTAAAGAATTCGACTTGGACAGTTTATTTTCTGATGTTTTCGGAACCAGTTAGTATAATATATTTTTTAATTTATAAAATCATAATCATAGATATAGATGGTATAATATTAGAGACTATAGAAAATTAAGCCAACTTGTCTAAAGTTTGTTTAATTGCAGCAGGATTTGCACCAATGACCTTACCAACCAATTCACCGCTCTTGAAGAATAACAAGGTTGGCATTGAGGTAACTTCGTTGGAAGCTGCAACAGAAGGTAATTGATCAACATCAACCTTGAAGAATTGAGCTGAAGAGTAATCCTTTGAAAATTTTTCCAACATTGGAGCAATCATTTTACAAGGGCCACACCAGACGGCAAAAAAGTCGACAACGACTAGGTTTGAAGCAGCAATTGCTGACTTAAATTCTTCTTCGGATTGAATAACTTGGACCATTGTGTTTGAATCAGTATAATCTGTGGTTTTAGATGATGGGTTAGAGGAATAAGGAGAAGCAGAAGCCTGTCTTGTCAAAAACTTATTGATGAGGACAACAATAAGCACAAGAATCACGAAATTGAACATTATCTGACAAGCCGGAACGGTCTATTAAATAGCCAAGGGCAAACGACGAGCATTTAGGGATTGCTGAGCTGGCCCAGGCCGTGGGAGCATGTCCACGAATTGGATTATTAATTAAAAATTAATAATAAAAATTAATATGACCAAACTAACAAAATCAAAAAAAGCCAAAAGTCACGTGCTTGCGCCGATAGGCGCCAGTGCGGCATTGTAGCGACGCGTCGATGGGATGGGCTGGTGCCGATCATAGATCTAGAGCATTATCTATTAATCATCAAGTGTTGATTCTATATATTAGTCACTTTCCAAGGAGCCGAGCTAAACAGCAACTAGCTGCTCGCTCGCTACTCGGGTTTGGCCTTCAGTTCTTGGGCACGCCTCTGCTATTGTTCATTTTAGAGAGCTTACTATCTGCTGCTCAACCCGTTGCTGCTGTTACTGCTGCTACATCTACCGCTACACATACTCGTCAAGTATTTGACGCATTTCTCATCTCTTTCAATTGACACTGTAAGTGTTGTTACTCTTGGTGTTTGTGCCAACTTTCTATACGACTCCTTTCCCAACCAAAACTTGGTTTTGTTACTTGCACAGGTTTTTCACTTGTTCATTGAAATTTTTGCGCAGTATCCAGTTGATATATTCATTTTATTGGTTGCATTTATCAATTCGTTAGTTACAATCAGTAGTGCCAATATTTGTTGAACTTGGTTGGTTACACTCTCTTTTTAATTTTCTTTTTTTTTTCGTTTTTTTATTTTCTCTTTTTTTGAATTTTCAGAAATAAAAAATTTTCCCCTTTCTTGTTTTTCTTTCTGTCTTGAAACAGGTATTAGAATTCATTTTTCTTGTTTCATTCGCACATTTAGCACAATTCTGTTTGGAACCATCAATTTATTTTTAACTTTGGAAGGAGAACTCAATATAAAAAAAACAAGAAAAATAAACTTGAAAACACACTTAAGAAGATATTCATAATATTCGATAACATTCTAATAAAATATACGCTTATAATGTCATTTTTGTCCAACTTGTTTTGTTGCTTTGATACTGAAGATACTGGCAGAGGAGAAAACAAAGTAGCACCAATTCAACCAAAATTAACCAAAACTCAGTCAAGTTTACAAAGGGCTTTAACTCAGCAAAATACAAATCAAAACCCAAATTCAAATACAGTACCCCTTACCGCTGCTGTGACTCAAACAGCTGCAAATAATACCGGATTACCATCAAAAGACCAAAAAAAATCCAGTACTGATACTAATATCGATAGAGGTAAAAATAAAGATAAAGATAAAGATAACGTTGGTAAATCGAATACTAGAGTCATGGATAAAAAAAATGTAAATGGGCAATCGGACCGAAAGTCAAAGCAGTTAAATCATCAATCAAACGGCTATAAAGATTTTGTTTATGATAGTACAGATTTGAAGGATTCAGCTGAAAGTTCGAAAGATGAAGATGACGCAATTCATTTTCATGAAAACCAAACTCAAAATACTGATGATACAGAATTAAATAACACAGATATTAATAGGAAAACTATACAATCCCAATCTCAATCACCATCTCAATCTCAATCAACGAAAAATGACACAAATCCAATAAGCAATATTGATGAGAACTCCACATCAAATCTAAATCCAATCCAAAGTTTAAACCCTATTCAAAATTTAGAATCAAATAAGAGTTTAGCTTCAAGTCCAAACGAGAACCAATATTCAAACGAAAATCCGAATGCATCTTCAGTTTCAAATACTCTGGATTATGAAGAACAGTTATATGATGAGCAATTTGGTGTTGATTTAACCAAAATTTTATCAGATCAAGTAATTGCTTCATCCGGGTGGTTATTGGATCCTCAGCCAAAACATTTGAAAGGAAAGAAGTGTTTAGTTTTAGATTTGGATGAAACTTTGGTTCATTCCTCTTTCAAATATGTCAGACAATGTGATTTTGTTATTCCTGTTGATATTGAAAATCAAATTCATAATGTTTATGTTATCAAAAGACCAGGAGTTGACCAATTTTTGAAGAGAGTCGGTGAATTATTCGAAGTTGTTGTATTTACCGCATCAGTTTCGAGATATGGAGACCCCTTATTAGATATTTTAGATAGTCATAAATCAGTTCATCACAGGTTATTTAGAGAAAGCTGTTATAATTATCAAGGCAATTATATCAAAAATTTATCTCAAATGGGAAGACCTTTGGAAGATTTGATAATCATTGATAATTCACCTGCATCCTATGTTTTCCATCCACAGCATGCAGTCCCAATTTCTAGTTGGTTTAGTGATTCACATGATTGTGAGCTAACTGATTTATTACCTTTTTTGGAAGATTTGGCATCAAAAGATGTTGATGATGTTAGACTTGTTTTAGATATTAATATATGATACTAATGCAAATTCAAAATACAAAAGAAATGTGGGATATCAGGATATTTTACAATTTAATCAATCAATTATGGCGTAAGTTATATCTCAATAAGAGCACACACACATATACATATACACATGGAACAACCTATATATAAATTCTCTTTGTAATATCATTGTGAACTACATACTCTGGCTGGTCTGGGGTACTCATACTATATACGATCTATATATTATACTTATCGTTAATTAATTAATACATCTGTCCTCTATACCAAGCGATAAGCATTGTTAACATTAACATTAATCTGCCAACGAGCGAACTGTGCAAAGCTGGAAAACATTTCGTCATTTTCTCCATTTCAGTTTGCCTGTGTGCCGTGGCTGTTGAGAATAGGGCAAGAAGCTAGTTTGGTGTTTAAACATTTTACAGTCTGATTACAACCACACATTGTTAGTACATTAGTCATATACAGTATTAATCTTTAACATCTACCACTAAAAATTTAATTTGATTATTTGAATTCAACCAGAGATAGTTACAAAACTTTACATAAAAAGACACTCAGTCAAGAATTTAGTACTACAATGTCAACAGGGAATTGGAAGAAGAATTTGAATATACCAACTAAAGATGTTCGTCCGCAAACGGATGATATTGTGGGTTTAAAAGATGAAACTTTTGAAAGTTTTAACCTTAAAAGAGAATTATTAATGGGACTCTTTGAAGCTGGGTTTGAGAAGCCATCACCAATTCAAGAAGAGGCCATTCCAGTCGCTTTGATGGGCAGAGATATTTTAGCTAGGGCCAAAAATGGTACTGGTAAAACTGCAGCTTTTGTTATTCCTACATTGGAAAGGATAAAACCAAAAGTTGACAAAATTCAGGCGTTAATTTTGGTTCCAACAAGAGAATTGGCACTACAAACTGCGCATGTTGTTAAAACTTTTTCAAGGCATATGGGACTACAAGTTATGGTAACTACTGGTGGTACATCATTAAGGGACGATATTGTTCGATTATATGAGCCAGTTCATGTTTTAGTTGGATCACCTGGTAGAGTTTTAGATTTAGCTTCAAGAAATATTGCCAAGCTAGATTCATGCCATATGTTTGTAATGGATGAAGCTGATAAAATGTTAGCACCGGAGTTTCAAAACATTGTGGAACAAATTCTCAGTTTTTTACCAAAGTCAGGTTCCAAAAATAACTATCAATCACTTTTGTTTTCTGCGACATTCCCACGTACTGTCAAAACTTTTATGGATAAACATTTAGATAAACCCTATGAAATTAATTTGATGGATGAATTAACCTTAAAAGGTATAACCCAATATTATGCGTTCGTTGATGAAAAGCAAAAATTACATTGTTTAAATACTTTATTCTCAAAGTTACAAATTAATCAGGCAATTATTTTTTGTAATTCTGCAAATAGAGTTGAATTATTGGCTAAAAAGATTACAGAGTTAGATTATTCATGTTATTATTCACATTCAAGAATGCCACAAGCTGATAGAAATAAAGTTTTCCATGAATTTAGACAAGGCAGGGTTAGAAACTTAGTTTGTACAGATTTATTAACAAGAGGTATTGATATTCAAGCTGTTAACGTCGTGATTAATTTCGACTTTCCGAAAAATGCTGAAACTTATCTTCACAGAATTGGTAGATCCGGAAGATTTGGTCACTATGGTTTAGCGATTAATTTAATCAATTGGAATGACAGATTCAATTTATACCAGATTGAGCAAGAATTAGGTACAGAAATTAGACCGATTCCACCTGTTATTGATGAATCTTTATATGTCGTTAAAGAACCATCAGCTGTTCCGAGACCATTTAAAGTCGACGATAAGAAGACTAATCCACAATAATTTAAATAATGATAGTATCATTATCATGTATTCTATTCTTTGCTTTCACTATTATTTATTATGTCAGTATCATAAACAGTTATCATGGTTTTTTCTTATGTTTCCATATTTTTTTCTTTTTTTTCTTTTTTTTCTAACTTATATTTTGAATTTACCTTTCCTCTTTATTATGTTTTTTTTGTTTCATCTTAACTTGCCTCTATTCACTTTTTTTTCATAGTCAAGTCAGTTTGTTATTTTTTTTATATATTTTTTACATACTTCTTTGTATGATTTTATCTACAGCTATGTATATCCATTCCATAGTGCGAAGAACATGGTTTTTTTTTTTTTTTTTTTCAATCTGAATGTACCTAACTGACATACACATTTAATCTACTTCCTGTAATAGTAAAGCTGCTCGTTAATGGTTACGTAATCAAAAGGGCTTTTTTTTCATTACCTTGAGAAGAATTTTTCAGTGAATGATTCTCAACCCAAAGAAACTTGTTTCTTGGCATAAAAAGCTCAAGTTTTCGTTTTGGCTTGATGTTTATTTAAGTAAACTTTGTAGAATCATACAACTAAAACGTGTCAAATTCCTACTTTTAAAAAAAAAATTTTGCTTCATTATTGTGAACAAAACTAAAGCTGTATTTTTCCCTTCTAATGTATGTTGACAGCGGAACTAGTAACATCAAAAATAGGTTTACAGTTTTTCAAAGATAGTGATGTTCTGCTTTGCAATAGACGTAAAATTAGCTACTTTCTATGTACTACTTACCGCTTTAATACAACAACTATAAATTATAGTATACATAATACTGTAATTGTGTCGTCTCCTTTTATCACGAATCTCTTCCAAAGAGTTTTGCTAGATTCTCTATGAGATTTTCTTAACTTGGGCCTAAACTACGTCTGTATTACATGATAAACCGGTATCATTTATGACGGCTCGCGTTTTGACAAATTCATCATTTCTTTTTTTCCTTTCAAAAATAGCTTTTCAGTTTAATTAAAAGCCGGTAGGAGCTCAGGTAAGTTTTCATTCTACTTTAAAGCCAGATTGTTCTCTTTTCTTTTATACAAAACACATATGTTGAAGTAATTATTACATGCAGCAATGCATTAACTTTATTGTTATAGCAAACATAAGAATATATAGCCAAGAGAAACACATTTTTGCTACGTTATTTTGTATAATATGTTTTTTAGGTTAACGACTAATTAATGAATTGACAGTTAATATGGACATTCAAGGCAGAACTACTCAGTTACAACAAAATATAAGTATAACAGACTTAAAGCAGCAAGTTTTCACAAATAGAATGCAATTCAGAGTTGACAAGAATTTTCTCATGTTGCACAGCTTCCTGAATAAGAATACGTGATGCAAAAAAGTCTGGCCAAGCAACACTCGCTAGTCCGCAAAAGTTACTCATGTTTAGAAAAGTAGCAGGACTGCAATTACAGTAAATGTTTATAATTGACATAAATTCATTAGACAAGCCTTTCTGGCTAGCGTCTTGACGTACTTGAGTGTTCTTCAAGTGAGTTGTTTACAATTACGTTACATAACATATATGCTTGACAAAAAAATGTAGCTAGCCAGAGCTCACTTGAAATACACTCAAGTGTTTTACAGGACTAGCAAAAAGAAGTTTGTTAAAGAAGCAATATAAATTAAAAATTTGTACTAATACAAGGTATCAACTTTTCTTTTATATATGTATGGTCTCTGTGAATTTGCTCTGTGGTTTAGCCAAACTTATACGTGGAAGCGCCCATATTGCTGAAATTGATTGTGGAAGAAAAATAAAATGCAACTAAGCACATAAAAGATGCTAAACGCCCGTAGCTAGTAGATAGATAAAGATTGATTATAAATCGCTTAATTAAATAAGCTTATAAAAGTATCGTTAGTTATCTTTCCAAGAGGTTGGAAACTACTTGCTATTTATAATCGTAGTCTTTTGTTTCTATCAGGGCTTGTCGGTTTCAAAGCATTGTATAGAACCTTCATTCTGAAATCAGCTTCCTACAAAAGTAAAACCGATCTCCTGCAGAAGTGATAGTGAGAAAATATTTTGAATATTTTGTAACACCACATGAAGCGCAAGCAATGCCCGTGTAGCGTAATGGTTAACGCGTTTGACTTCTAATCAAAAGATTCTGGGTTCGACTCCCAGCATGGGTGCTGGCATTAGCTTATATTTTTTATTGCAAATTACAGTTTTTGTCATTAAGATCCAATGATATTGAATTTTGATTACTATTTTTTAAACACTAAAGCCTTGCAAGAGGAAAAGAAAGAATAAAGAAAAATGATTTTGTTTTCACATAAACGAAATTTATTATAGTACTAGACAAGGAAAACAAAAATGTATATGCCTATAAATATCAATTATCAGTTATAACAAACTTGTTTCCCAAATCAGTTTAAAGTGATCAACTTGAAGTAGGAGAATTTTGATCTGTAATGGAAGCAGAATCTGAAATAAGAAAAGAAGAGTAGAGAAAAGAAAATAGTGTTAGATTATATCATTGATGGTGAAAATTTTAGTAGTTTAGTTTTTCTTACCTTTCTTCTTTTGAACAGACTTAATTATAACTAAACCGATAAAAGTTGTGACCACACAGACACCTAGTATCAACGCAACAACAGGTAATGCAACTGCATAGTATCTTGGCAAGAAGAAATTTTGAATGAGGTTATCCGCATCAAGGAACGGAGTCACAAATGTCCAGACAGTGTAATATATAAAGATGAAAGTTGCAACTAACAACATTACTAAACCGATTTGTTGATCCTCCTATTATAACGAAAAGTAGCATAGCAAAAGAAGCTCAAAAGATGTCAGTATTCAATTGTCTGATAAAAAGTAAATTTTAAGATGTACTCACCATTATTGCTTTGATTGACTGTGTTTGAAGAAGGCCAGGAATCGTTCAGTTCCTTCATCACTCGTTTGATTCATGGAGTTATACGTGTCAACCAAATTCCCGATAGACTTCCTGAGTAAAACTAACGTGGTGTACAGGTGTATGTTACATAATACAATTAATTCTTCAACCAATGAAAGGGACGAAATTACAGATTACCAGGCATTTTGTAAGGCCATGAGCCTAGTTTGATTGTTTATAGTCTATTAAAAGCAAATTAGCAGGTTGAGTTGCAATAACGGTAAATAACGATGAATAAATGATAGGGAATTGAGGCACAATCGATCCTATGATGTGAGGTAAAACTCGTTCTTACGTTTCGTTCCATACAATTGAGCCGTGTCCGTATTCGGAAAAAGATTATGAGACCGAATTCTGTCCTCAATGGGGTCAAACAGGTGAACGAAAGTGCCATCGCCAATGTATATCCCCAGCTGATACTCTGTCACATCAATTGCAGCAAATGCCCCATTCCATGTTCTCCGCAGCTGCCGTATGTGGATTGGGATAGATTCTGAAAAGTCCAGAATTATTGTTGCGTAATTGCTAATTGATTCGCCTCTCCATACGTCCTCGCCCAGCCTATGAGAGTGAGTGTGATAGTTTATGCATATATAATCAGCTCCAATCCTGTCCTCTCTTCTTTTCTTCCCCTCTTCCTTTCTACCTTTCTTCAGAACGCCTTTCTGAATCTTTCTCTTCTTGTAGAACCATTTCGAACCCACAGCAAAGATGATGTCCGCATTAAGAGCAACTGTTAGAAAAGCCAACTCTCCTTTTATTATTAACGCAGTCAGAACTAAAGTTTCACTTCCTGAACTAAAGTACAAATTCACAGAATTAGAACCATTTATTTCTGCTGAATTAAATCAATTGCACTACTCCAAACATCACCAAACTTACGTTAATGGTATCAATCAAGCTTTAGAGCAACATGAAGTCGCTCAAGCTTCAGGTGATGTAGAAAAATGTGTTGAATTACAAAAGAACATCAAGTTCCATGGTGGTGGTTACGAAAACCATTGTTTATACTGGGACAGTTTAGCACCACAATCTGTTGGTGGTGGTAAATTGCCAGCTGAATCAACGAACTTATACAAGGCGGTTGTTTCTCAATATGGCTCATTTGAAAATTTAATCAAGTTAGCAAATGCAAGTTTAGCAGGAGTTCAGGGCTCCGGCTGGGTATTTATCTGTAAGAATCTTAACAATGGTGCGGTTGAAATTGTTCAAAGATACAATCATGAAACTGCAAGTGGTAACTTGAAGCCATTACTTGCTCTTGATGCGTGGGAACATGCTTACTACTTACAGTACAGAAATGTCAAAGCCGAATTTTTCTCAGCTATCTGGAATGTTGTTAACTGGGAAGGTGCCGCAAAGAGATTCGATGCTTAGGCAGGCCAATTTCATTTTCATTTCTTGACCAACTCCATCTATTCTTTACTTACGTTATTTCATTTAATTTTTTTATAAACTATTATGTAAAAAAACGGATATATTGCTTACTACGGATTTTAGGAAATTTCAGTAAGTAGCGGCGTTGTATTCTAAGCTGGAGGGCAAGGGCACAGAGATAATTTATTGTATTGACATCGTCAGCATACCATGGAGTGTTACTTGTACTATCCACAAAATTGTAAAAAAGGTAGTATTTACTGAATATGAAAAACCGTAGGAGCAAAAGTAGAGGTACGAGTTAGGGTATTCTGAGGTAATGTTTGTTTGCTGATTAATAACAACAACCTTACTGGTAGTAAGAACTTTTTCAATTTATTAAGACTATTCACATTCATCGAGTTCCCAATGCAATTATTCTTGGTTTATAATCTTTGGTTTGTACTCCTTTGCTGCTCTTTCTTTCATTTCAGCTTTTTCTGAATAATTTGCTATACACGAAAGCTCAAACCATGACCGTAAATACTAAAGTTTCACTTCCTGAATTAAAATATAAGTTCTCTGAACTAGAACCATTTATTTTAGCTGAAGTAAACGATTTACATTACTATAAGCACCACCAAACTTACGTTAATGGTATCAATCAAGCTTTAGAGCAACATCAAGTTGCGCAAGCTTCAGGTGATGTAGCAAAATGTGTTGAATTACAAAAGAACATCAAGTTCCATGGTGGTGGTTACGAAAACCATTGTTTATACTGGGACAGTTTAGCACCACAATCTGTTGGTGGTGGTAAATTGCCAGCTGAATCAACGAACTTATACAAGGCGGTTGTTTCTCAATATGGCTCATTTGAAAATTTAATCAAGTTAGCAAATGCAAGTTTAGCAGGAGTTCAGGGCTCCGGCTGGGTATTTATCTGTAAGAATCTTAACAATGGTGCGGTTGAAATTGTTCAAAGATACAATCATGAAACTGCAAGTGGTAACTTGAAGCCATTACTTGCTCTTGATGCGTGGGAACATGCTTACTACTTACAGTACAGAAATGTCAAAGCCGAATTTTTCTCAGCTATCTGGAACATTATTAATTGGGCCGAAGCTGCAAAAAAATTTGACGTTTAACCGTGTTGATTTCAGACTGAACTCATTTTAATATTCTTCATAAATTATTTATAAAACAATATTTAGACTCAAATACTGATCGTATTCATAAAACTGCACCGAAGCCGAAAGTTATTTTTATGGCTTTGAAGTATTTATCTTTGAAGTTGTCTTCAACTAATTCTTCATCACCAATTGGTACACCATTCAAAACTACGTTCATTTTAGTTTCACTTTGACCCTGATTTAATGAAAAGATAATTTTAACATAGTGTCCAGTTTTCCAATTGCTTAGTCTCCATAACATCTCAATTTCTTTATTTTCAACTAATTTCAAAATTTTACCCTCAACACCACCGCCAAATAGTTTAAATTCTGCCCCAACTTTAGGTTCAATCCCACCAGGTGGTGATCTAGTCCATAAAGCAACTCTTTGAGGATCCAATAATGTTAAATATAGTTGCTCAGCAGTTGTATTAAAATCAGTGCTTAAATTTAGTGTGGAAATATTATACTTTCTTGCATACTCAGGTAATGGTGCTGTTTTTTCCTCTTTAATTGTAGATTTATTAAAAGTTGTCTTTTCTTTAATAATTGGTTTCATATAATCTAAGTTTTGATTACCCTTTGTAAATGTTGACATTACCTGACTTTCATTAACCTGAATATCAGATCCATGGACATTAATTAACGTAGGTCCAAAATCAACTAAAATTTCTCTGACTTTTGGCACAATTTTGCTTCTTATTAAAACTCTAGTTGATTCATCAACTCTATCATCGAGGTTGAATTGGAATTCGTCTGGTTCAGTATCATACATAATTTCTGGAATGCTGATTACTCCTTCATGTCCGGTGCTTGAATCACAACTTATTTCTAATGCTAGATCATAAAGTGAAATAACTTTTCCCTTACGTTGGCAAACTTCACAGTCACCAGTCAATGATTTAATACCTGTTAATTTGACATTAATTTTGGTTGAATCATCGTTTGCAGATATTGATTTCAATTTTTCATCAAAATATGCACGTGCCCAATCGATACAATTTTTGTCAACCCAATGCCAGTTGTTTGGATTCTGAACAACCATTTTTATACTTATTTCGTTGATATATATTGGCCCGATGTAACCCAAGACAGTGTGAGGGAATGCTTAACACACCCACCTTCATTAAATTTAAATAGATCGCGAGAATTACTTACAAAAAATTTATACAAAGAAGTTTCTAGAAACAGGTTCTATTTAAATGGAACAGTCATGTTAACATGAACTGCCTTGTTTTCGGTAAATAAATCAAGAGCATAAGAACCCAATTCTCTGCCGATACCACTCATTTTTGATCCACCAAAAGGAACATGAATATCCGAATCACCATTGGAGTTAATGAAAATCATACCTGCCTCTAATTTTGAAGCAACGTAATGCGCTTTCGTAATATTGGTTGAGAACAAAGCTGCCGCTAGACCGTAGTCTGTATTGTTTGCTCTTTCAAGCACTTCATCCGTAGTTTTGAACTTAGTGATGGCAACAACAGGACCAAATATTTCTTCTTTCATAATTTTCATGTCGTCGGTACAATCTGCAAAGATAAAAGGTTTGCAAAAATAACCAGGACCATCGATAAATTCTCCAGTGATCAATTTTGCACCTTCGGTTTTACCAATTGAAACATAATTTTTCACTTTTTCATATTGTAACTTTGATACTAATGGACCAATCGTACATTTTTCATCAAACGGATCACTTGTAATTGCTCTTTCCTTTGTAAGTTTAACAAAACCGTCAATAAACTTCTCATAAATTGAATCTTGAATAAAAAATCTAGAAGTTGAAGTACAGACTTCACCCTTATTATACCAAATTCCCCAATATGCCCATTCAATTGCCAATTCCAAGTCGGCATCCTCAAAAACGATGAATGGCGATTTCCCACCACATTCAAGTGTAACTTTCTTCAAATTACTGGCCCCTGCACCTTCCATAATCCTCTTACCCGTTGCAGTTGAACCAGTAAACGCAATTTTAGCTAGTTTTGGATGGCTGACCATTGCAGAACCAACATCTGATCCATAACCTGATAAAATATTAAGTACACCTTTTGGTAAACCTGCTTCAAGTGCAACTTTACCAAACCACAAAGCAGATAATGGTGTTATTTCACTAGATTTCATGACAACCGTACATCCGACCGCCAATGCAGGGGCAATTTTCCAAGCCATCATCATAAATGGAAAATTCCATGGAACTATACCACCGACAGCTCCTAATGGGATTGGCTCAACATAACAAATTTTGTTTTTACCCAACACCCCAGAACCAATCAACTGGCCCGTATGTTTGTCCGCCCAACCAGCATAGTATTTGAAAACATCGTATGACTCGACTAAATCTGCATTCAAACACTCATTGAAATAGGGTTTACCATTATCTAGTGATTCTATTGATGCAATAATGTCAGCATCTCTTTTGATAATTTGACTCATTTTATATAGAATATCACCACGTTGAGCACCTGTTAAGTCAGACCATTCAGTTGACTTAAACGCAACATTTGCAGCTTCTACTGCTTTGTTGACTTCATCTTTTCCTGCTTGGTAAACGGCGCAAATTGGCTTACCAGTAGCTGGGTTAGTTGTTTCAAAAACCTTATTGGTCTTAACCCATTCGTTGTTAATAAACAAACCTAATGGTTGTTCAATGGTTTTACCATTTGGAATAGTAATTGTGGTAAACAAATCAGACATTTACGTTTGGTCAATCGAAAAACACTTTGACGATTGGAAAGAAAACTAATCAGCTAACCACAGCTTTTAAATAGCTATTGAAATTGACTAGAATACGGAAAAAGATAAGACAAGCGCGTTGAGCTTCCCAGTCGGGAAGATAAACTAGAAAATGTGTTCAGGTAGCTTCAATTACGTAATTCTTCACATCCTTTTGGATTTTTTTTTTTTTTTTACTTCTTTGAACATGAATCTGGCATTGGCATCATCACGGCAACATATTGCTAGCAATTGGTATTTACGTCCCACACGCACACGCAAACCTTCAAACCCTCATGTTACAGCAAAGTGTGAATAAAACTAAACAAGTTAAGACACTTAATCAGCGATCAAAACCGGTGATATCAGAATCCGTTCTTGATGTTGATTCCCAACGATATTACATCGTTGCTTTGTTTATACTACTTCAAGCTTGGAAGCTGTATGATTTATACATTCTTCACAATGCATCTTTATTTGAGCTCTCCCATAGTACAAATCAATCCAGTTGGTTTATACAGTCTAACTTTCTGCCTCCAAAAGTGTCTTTCCTTTTCAAATATTTCTTCTTTGATAGTTTGATCATCTTAACAATACCATTTTTGAATATCCCAAAATTATCTTTTACACCTGCATTTAGTTTGGTTTTACTTTGTTTCATTAACAGCATAACTATCATGCTAACATGTACATTTTCGTTTACTTTGTCGTCACTACTATATTCACTTTATCGTACTTTTATACCTGAAAAAGAGTTGGCAATTATGGAAACATACATAGATACAGATTCAGTGATCAATCAATCCGAACATTTTAAAGGTAGGAAAACAATTAGATATGCTCCTGACTCTTCGATTAAACTTAATCCATTTGACCAACAATTCTGTATCCGTCCAATGTATAATGACATGATTAAATTACCAATTAGAATTGAATCAACTTACGATTTGAACTATCTTCAAATAACTCATCATGATATCAATAATGATAATGAGGTACTAAATTACACACATAGAGAATTGAAGAGTTTTGTCGTTTCTGACTATTACAATTCTCCATACATCAGATATGATCCATCAGTTTTAGCTGATAATAACGTTCAGATATTGGAAATTCCAATCGGTAAGCCCGGCTACTATTCAATCAAATTAGCAACTGATAAAAAAGAAAAGGTTATTCGCTCTTATAGATCGGACACAATTATTCCAGTTTGTCCTGAAGCTGCGTTTATACCCAAGCAAACCTTTAATTATGATAAATGTATTGATGATGTACTTGATGATTTAGAATTAACATTATTAGGTGTGCCTCCTTTCACTTTATACTATGAAGAGGAAATCGACGGAAAATTATCCAAGTTACCGCCAACAATCGTATCCCATGTTGAAAAAGTTGACTCTCCTCTCAATTCAAAAGATTCAAATAAAAAAAGTAATATGAAGTTTGCTCCAAATTATCTACGAGATATATCCTGGGCTAAAAGTTACAATACGACTATTCCAATTGGTGAGAAGAAGTTACAAAAATCAGGTAAATATATTTACACAATTAATAAGATTATTGATGGGTTTGGAAATACAGTTTCATATATGCCTGATCCAAGTGATAAATCAACCTTTTCCTCTTTTTTTTCTCATCCAAAGCCAATTTTGAGTATAATGGATCCAAGACCTTTGATTCCGATTTTAACCAATACAGACAAATATCTTAATGTTAAAGTTTCGAATGTGAACTCTGTCAAAAACGAGGGTCCTTTTGAGATTTTCTTTAAATATATACCAAATGAGAAAAATAAAATTCATGAAGAAGTAACTTTTTCCAAAACTTTTGATCCATCTTTGGAAACAGATTTCAAATTTAAAGCTGATAAGCCTGGTACTTATATGATTGAGCATGGTTCAAGTAAATATTGTTCTTGTAAACTTGGTCCTTCATCTTTGAATATCGTAAGCGCAAAACTGCCAATCATGAAAGTTTCATTAGACCCAATAGTTGATAACTGTGTTGGAACAACAGGCTTCAAGTTTAATTTTGATTTTGCAGGTAATGCACCTTTTGAAATTGGCTACAAAATTTCCAAGCTTGATCCAAATGATTCAAATAAAGTTCTTAGAGCTGAGAAATCAAGTTTAATAAAATCAGATTCTACTACCTTAGAGTACGATTTTAAACCTTCAAGTGAAGGCTCTTATTCCATTGAATTTTTAACCTTGAGCGATAAATTCTACAAAAATCAAATTAAGTATCAACAAGGTGAACATAGGTATGTTACTTATTTCAAACAAAGGCCTAAAGCATACTTTAACAAACATTTCAAGGTACAACGTTTAAAATGTTGTCATGGTGCATCATCTGCTGCAGTTCTATATTTTGAAGGTAAAGCGCCTTTTAATGTTACTTATGATATAATTGCACCCGACTACTCTGTTCAATCATATACATTAAAAGATATTCATGAGGATCAAGTTCATATCTCGACTCCCAAACTAACTAAAGGCGGTGAGTATATCCTATTGTTAAAGAACGTATCTGATTCGACAGCATGTGCTGTTGACTTTAAAGGGCAAGAGGTTCATATTGATGTTAAAAATGACGTTCCTCAACTTAGTTTCCAAAAGGATGAGTTGTTTGAAATTGTTAAAGGTGCTGTTTTTACTGTGCCATTAAGAAGTCAATCAAACGAGCTCATAGATCTGATTTATTCTTATCAATCATTTGATGGTATAACCAAAACCGATTTCTCATTAAACCGTTACAATGCCCTACAAGGCTTACAATTGTCCAAAGAAGGTATTTATAAGTTAGAGTCCTTTAAACAAGGTGATTGTGTTGGTAAAATAATGAATGATTATTCCATCTCTATTAAATATCTGCCACTTCCATCAATCGAACTGGCTGATGAAAAAAATGAACGGTTAAGTTTAATATCTCCAAATAACTTTCAAAGAGCCAAGAATTGCCAAAATCAAAACGGCCAAATCAGCCTTCATACAAAAGGCTCACTACCCTTTATAATCAAGTATGAAGTTAAGTATCCCACTGGTAGGATTGAAGAAAAAGTTGAACAAATAAATAGTAATAATTTCAAGCTTCAATTAATCAATGATATTCCAGGCTACTATGTTTACACCATAAAAGAAATTTATGATTCGCTTTACAATGAAGAGATAATTTCTAAATTAAAAAAATCAAACGAATACAAAAATCCTGAGCTTATAGTTCATCATGAAGTTTCTTCATTGCCAATGGCTAAATTTGTTGATAATGATGCAAAAACTCAAATGTGTATTTCTCTACTAAAGGATTTATCCAATGTGCAGCCAATTAAAGTTCGTTTGGACGGCGTTTTACCTATATCATTAAAGGTTAATATATATCACGAGTACGATGGTGTATTAGAGACAGTTGTATTTAATGACTTGTCGTCATCAACCGCTGAATTAAATAGTATTTATGAATATATTGGAATCGGTAGTCACGTGATCACAATTCATGAGGTTATTGATGCTAATGGCTGTCTTTTAGATGAAAATAAAGTACAAGATGAAGCAATAACAATTCAAGTTAATGATGTGCCAAAGATAAGACATCTGGTTGAAGAATCAAATCAATTATCCGAATACGAATCTATCAAGGATGGTAATTATTACTGTGTTGGTGATCAAATTACTTACATGTTTACCGGTATTTCCCCATTTACTGTTGAATATAAATTCAATTCCGTTTCACAAAGAGCAGAACTTCAAGGTAATTACTTTAAACGTAGAGCTTCGGGGCCGGGTGAACTAAATATAAAATCCCTTTCCGATTCATCATCTAGAGGATGCGTTGTTGACTTTGAAGACTCTGACAGAAGGGATTTGAAAGCAGTTATTCATGATTTACCATCTGTTGAAATTGTGCAAGGCGATAATATAGAGGAAGACATTCATGAAGGCGAACAAGTTGAAATTACCTTTTTGTTGACTGGTACTCCGCCGTTCAAATTAACTTATATTAGAAAGGAACTTGATGACTCTTCAAAAATTGTAGAGACGGAAATTGTTGAGGATATAATCACGAATGAATATAAAATTATGGCAAATTTAGAGGGTACTTATGAAGCTATCGAAATTCAAGATAGGTTTTGTGTTGCCAGAAATTATAAAATATAAGAAACAGAATTCTTGTAAATTTTATAACTAAAAGTTAAGCAGTAACTACAAAAAAAGCACAAAAAAAAAACGACTGAACTTTATTATTTCATTTCGTAAATATCCAGATCATTTAGTATTGGATTTTGATCACTCAGTAAATGTGACGTTTGATCATATAACCTTAGAGCACCAGATACAACGTTGGAAGAAGGAATACTTGATCGAGCAACCCATGCTTCATCATCGATAAACTGATTCTTACGTCCAAGTGGATCCAATGTAAAACCAAACGACACGGTCAACTGTTTACCAAATGTGTGTTGTGAAATTTCACAAACTTTAGGAAGTTTTTGCTGTACTGCTGTATTTTCTTTACTTGTTTTATCATTTTTGAGATGATATGTAACACATGAATCGAGTCTCATTTGTTTTTGGGGATTTAACTTATGTTGTGATTTTTGTGAAGTTAACTGCGGCTTTGTCAAAAGCTGAGTTTCAAAAGTCTTGTTAAGATGTACTGCAGAAACGTTGGCCGAAAATGGTTCATTAACTTCAACCAAAGTATCCGAATCAGTAGTTGTATCTATTCCACTAATAGATGACTTTATTTCATAGGACAGCTTTGCAGTTGTCCAAGGATTGGAAACCGAAACATGAGAAACATTACTTTTTCCAACTTCAGGTGATGACTCTTTTGATGGGATATCTGAATCTGTAAAGAGATTAGTTTTATCATAAATTGTACAGGGCTCGCTAGTATCATCGTTATTGTCATTTTGCTTAGCCAGTATGTCCTCTGAAATTTTTGATGCTTGAGCATCTCTTGAGTTCACATATTCCTCGTATACTTCATTATTATCAACATGAAGATCATCATTATGTTGGATTATATCAATAGAATGATTACCGTTTAAGTAACTTTCATATTTTTCTTTTACATTGTCAATTGTGGAACCCAGCTCCAAAATCAACGATGCATCACTCGAATATAAATCGTTATCCAATTGTAATTGAGTTGAGCTTTCTGATTGCTGCTGATTTGACTTATCTCCGTCATTCAAATCTACATTATCAGCTTGAACTCCTATTTTATCATTGCAGATACTATGTTCAATTCTGACAAGGTGTAACAGTTTTTCTTTGATTTTGTTTAGTAATGCCTCTTCATTTGTTATTATGACATCGGACTTTTCTGGTTCAATATTGACATCAAATTTGTTTGAAGGAAGCGAAATGGATACATACCAAACCGGAGGTGTAAGCAACATATTCTCCAAATAAGATTCATTAATCTTATTTGAGATGGTCTTACCAAACCTAAGTGATAAATCCAGAGGCCTGTTATTCAACGCTAAAATCTTGATATTATGGTTTAGTGTCGGAACATCCTGTGCTCTCATTTTAGGCAACAGTAACTCGACATGGACATCAAAATCACCCCATATAGCATTCTTCATTTCAAATTCAAAGCTTGTGTGAAAAAACCAATTTTTGGTCCTTATTTTTATAATGTCATATAGCAATTCAACTCTTGAGACTTTGTTAGGAAATGTTTTAATTTCACCGTTAACCACTTTCCTGTTTTTCATAACTTTCACATATCTCACTTGAAATCTTATGTCTCTAAATATAACTGAGTATGATAGTATCATGTCTTCAATTTTTTTTATTGTTTTCGCCCTTTGTTCTTTTAAAAATTTATATCTCACTGGGGTTTTCTTGAATAACTCCGTAACTTGAACTGTAGTACCTGCAATTCCAGGAGAAGTATTGGAATCGGACAAAGGAAGGCCGGATGCATTGACGTGCCATGTCTCCACCATAACATCATCCGCAGTTTTGGTACCGATCTGCATTGATTTAGACAATCGTGCAATTGAATTGAGTGCTTCACCTCTGAAACCACAAGTGGCAACACCATTAGAGAGTTCATTTATTGAGGTTAATTTTGATGTGGTATAGTTCAAACACATCATACCTCGGTCAGATTTCAAAACCCCAAACCCATTATCTTTGACAACCATGTGGTCAAGCCCTGCTGTATCTTTATCTATCTCAATATAAATCTGACCATTCGGCGTGTTAGAGATAGCGTCAATAGCATTCTCCACGAGCTCTTTAAGAACAGAAAGCTGTGACTGCAAAGTGCTTGTCGAAACAATTGCAGCAGACACCGCCTTGGTTAATCTTTGTATCCCCATTATCACCTGTTCTGCACTTTTAGAACAAAAACTATTAACATATTTTAACTTCAATTGATGGCAAACGTGAATATATTTTCTTCAATATAGCCGCATGCCATTTAGAGCAGCTGTTGAGACCAATAATTAACGTGTTTCACAAGTTTTATCTGCCCAGAATGATTGGTGCAGAGTTGCATAGTTTATAGGTGAACATTAATTATAGCCCACCTTTGAAAAAGTGTTGCAGGTACCAATTTATGTCAGAGTTAGACAGGGTCAATTTGGTAATTTGTTAGATGCAATGCCCGTTTTGCAGACAATACACCAATCTGCCAGTCGATAGACGCCCTGCACACGGCTGAAACTTGCAAAAACCTGTTACTAATCTGCTTGAGCGTTGAAGGAGTCATAATGTGGATCTCAAAATGTCCTGAGTCATTTGTCCGTTAGTAAAAAATTTCTGAAGGGTGAATGTTAGGATGAAAGTTTGTGAATGAACTGTTCAGTTTGCTGGTTTGTCCCTGTGTACTGAAATGTCGCCCCAAACTGTATCAACTACTCACAGTACTGCTCAACACAGCTACAGTAGCTCCGTAGAAAGTGATGACGGGAAAGAAAGATTGAAAGCAGAAGATATCCATCATGTTACCCTTATTAGCTCCACAAAATTACCTTCAAGATTAAAATGGAAGATTGATTTTATGATCTTACCTTTTTTCATAGTAATTTACTTTTTGCAATTTTTAGATAAATCCTTACTTAACTATGCTGCAATTATGGGAATTAAGAAAAATTTGCATGGCAACGAATTCTCCAATTTAGGTACTATCTTTTATGTTGGGTTTTTGGCTGCTGAACCATTGGCAGCTTATTTCATTCAAAAATTACCAGTTGCCAAATTTTTAGGGGCCAATATTTGTTGTTGGGGTGCAATTGTGTCGTTCCATGCCTGTACAACAAGTTATGCAGGTTTAATGATTGTTAGAGTGTTGCTTGGTATATTTGAATCCTCTGTTGCTTGCTGTATGATCATTATTATGGGTATGTGGTGGACAAAAGCAGAACAGTCAAGAAGAACATGTATTTGGTTTATGCAGATTGGTGTAGCTCAAATAGTTGGTTCACTAATTTCTTTTGGCTTTCAACATGTTCATTCCACAACCGTTGAAAGTTGGCAAATCATGTTTATTTTTATGGGTATTTTAACGTTTGTGGTTGGGGTATTAACTCTTATCTTTTTACCTGATAATCCACTTACATGTAAGTACTTAACAGAAGAGGAGAAAGAATTAGTTCTTGACCATATAAGAGAAAACCAAACTGGTTTTGAGAATAGATCTTATAAATTCTATCAGGTTAAAGAAATGTTGTTGGAAGCTGAAACTTGGATATTATTTTTCATTGTTGTTTTTTCGTTAACTGATGGTGGTGCCCTTAATGTGTTTTCGTCACAAATTATCAAGTCATTTGGGTTTTCCAACGAAGTCTCTGCTATCATACAAATCCCAATTGGTTTGGTCTCGATCGTTTCGGCTATCTTATGTTGTTTTGTCACCAGTTATACCGGTGAATACTCACTCATGCTTGCGTTTGTTACAGTACCTTCTATTTTAGGTGCAGCACTATTCATTGCTCTTGACAATAGTTACAAAGTTGGCAAATTGTTTGGCGTCTATCTTCTCGGTTCCAACGGCGCAGTAGTTGCATTAGTTTATGCGTGGAATGCTGCGAATACAGCAGGTCATACTAAGAGAACGGCAAAGAATGCCATGACATTGATGGCTTTTTGTATTGGATGTTTAATCGGTCCACAAATTTTTCAAGCCCATGATGCCCCAAATTATACTCCAGCAAAAATTGTGTTATGTGTTTTTTTAGCTGGTGCTTTTGTCCTATCTGTTCTGTTAAGAGTTGTTGTAGTTTGTGAGAACAAACGCCGAGATAAAATTTGCTGTGACTGGACTGAGGAAGAAAGACATAAAGATGTTTTAATGCTAGATCTAACTGATCGTGAAAATATGAATTTTCGGTACCTTTATTAGCTATATATTTTTATTCAATAACGCATATACGAAATCATTTTTTAGAAGAATGCTTACACTTATCAAGTCATATTCCTGTCCGGTCTGCTAATTGATCTTAAAGACATCCAGACAAATACTACGATCACCACATTACCTGATTTTAACATGAAACTAGAAGATTACCTTAATTTGAGTGATGGAAAAATTACCCCACACAATTTTGGTTTGTATTCCTAAGTGTAATAATTAAATTTTTTTTAAAAAATGGGTTTTCAACCATTTAGTCCGATACTATGAAGAAATCCCGAGGAAAACAATAATTGAAGGCCGAATAAGTGGGTGTAACAACTTTTTAAGTACTATTTCCAATCCTCTGAAAACGGATATATTTTCAGATTCACTTTCAATTAAAGAAAGCTTATCAAGTAGAGCCAGTGGACTTCTTCCTATCTGTAAATGCAAGCAATTATTCCAAACAAGTTCTTTGTAGTTCATTAGTTCATGAATCCTTCAATCGCGGTAAAACACCGCGTCATGGACTAGAGAGTAGTTGATGAATTTTGACTTTCCGTGGAAGAGGGAATAGATTATAAATTGCAACTGAGTCGTTAAATCCTCTTTTGACATATGTGGTTGGATATAAAGAAGTTTTTACAATTTGTAGGTCCTGGTCTATTGGTCTCATGTGCATATATCGATCCTGGGAATTACTCCACGTCCACTGCAGCCGGAGCCCAGTTCCATTACTCACATTTGTTTATTATTCTTTTATCTAACATATTTGCAGTTATCTTGCAGTGTTTGTGTATTAAATTGGGCACGGTTACAGGTCTTGATTTAGCTGAAAATTGCAAGAAACATTTACCTGAGTGGTTGAATATACTCAACTACGTATTAGCAGAAGTTGCTGTTATTTTTACAGATCTAGCTGAAGTTGTTGGAAGTGCAATTGCGTTTAATATTCTATTTGATATACCTTTGAATATTGGAGTGATTTTAACAATCTTTGACGTTCTAGCAATAATTTTTGCTTATGATTCTAATGGATCACTGAAGCACATTAAAAAATTTGAATTTTTTGTCTCAAGTTTAGTTCTTATGACATTTCTTTGTTTCGTAATGTTGATTACAAAAGTTGATATAAAATCAAAGCTAGATGTTGTGGAAGGATTTTTGCCATCAAAAGTGCTTTTCCAAAATAAGAATGCAATTTATTTGGGATTAGGAATTATTGGAGCCACCGTTATGCCGCATTCCTTGTATTTAGGCTCAAATCTGGTCAAACCGAGGTTAAGAGAGTATGATATACAATGTGGATTATTTAGTTTTGAAGAATCTAGAGACAGCAAAGTTTTTCACAGGCCTTCTTTGAGTGCCATCAAGTATTGTCTTAACTATTCATATATTGAATTGATTTTATCACTTTGTACTGTTGCCATTTTTATCAACTCTTCAATTTTAATTGTATCTGCAGCTTCATTATTTGGTACACCAGGTGCTGCTGATGCAGATTTACTCACAATATATGATATGTTACGCCACTATATATCAAATCAAGCAGGTTTAATTTTTGCATTGGCCATGTTTTTTTCTGCTATAGCAGCAGGTGTTATATGTACTATGTCAGGTATGATTATTGCAGAAGGTAGTATTAACTGGACCGTGAATCCTTTTCTTCGAAGGCTTTTAACTAGAACAATTAGTATTGTACCCTGCTTTTTTATGGCTATATTTTCAGGTAGAGAAGGTGTTGCAACTATTTTAAACTCATCACAAGTTGTGCTTTCTTTGATTTTACCATTTGTCACAGCGCCTTTGCTATACTTTACCGCAAACAAGTCAATAATGTCGGTCAATGTTGATATGACACCATCTTTTAATGATACTAATACAGAAAACCTCGATGAAAACACTGCATTGGTAGGATCAAATCAAGGAAAGATTGTTGACTTTTCAAATTCAATGCTGATGAATGTTTTAGGTTTTACATCTTGGTTTACTATCGGATTTTTAAATATCTATTTAATTGTACAATGGGTTCGTGGAGAGGATATCCATTTTTAAATAAAGTTTGTAGACTTCAAAAACAAATCAATAATTTTTTCATTGGTTAAATTAAAATTGTGCTCAATGAATATATAATAAAAAATACATAATATACACTAAAACAAGCTATTGTTAATATCATCAAAGCTTTTTTCTTCTTTGCTTTCCTTATTATTAGCCATTTCATGTTCTTTGATAAGACTTTCATCATGGAAGATTGCGTTCTTTTTCTCGGCATTTGATTTTTCGTTTTCCACTGTGCTTCCTTGAGTGTTTTCCTCTTTAGCTTGGCTTTCATCAGAAGCTTGCTTACTGTTATTATCCTCACCCTTTGTTTCAATGGTTACCTCAGCATTGTTCATACCATTATTCTGTATTGCATCACCTTCAGGAGAAGATACTTTCACGCTTGCATTTTCACTCAAACATTGTAGCTTTTTTTGACTATTCAATACTGGTTCCTTATGTCTTCCAACAATATTTTGAAGCCGAGACTCGATATCATCTTGTTTTTCAATAAAAAAGGCAGTCGCAACAAACTTTTTCTTAATCTGTGATATCTTACCATTCGGTGGAATTTTTGGTCTGTTATTTCTTTGCTTATGAGGTAAGTCATCATCTTCAATCAAAATCAAGTCATCTTCATTTTCAAATTCGATAAATGGTTCTTCGGAAGGTTCACTGCCTAAATTCTGAGCTTGATGCTTCTTCAGTTGTTTATTATACATGAGTTTAGACTTAATATATGTATCCTCATAAAATGGTTGTAATAAACCAATCTGATTGGGTATGTCCTTTTTACTTAGTTTAGAAAATTTGAGCTCCTCGAAATCTTCAAAAATACGTTTTGCCATGTGTTTATTCATTTGACTAAATTGATGTGATAATTTTGATTGTAGTAAATGCAATGGAATATTTGAGGTTAGCAATCCAAATTCTTTATCTAATCCTAATTCTTTGAACCCAAAAAAGTCTTCTCCTATCTCATCTGAAAATTCACCATTAACAAACTGCTCTGAATCATCATTGAACTGGGTTTCGCTCAAGTCTTGGATACTGGGACGTAATAAATCACGCAAGAAGTTTTCTAAGCCGTACTTCAAATCAATTAGCTTTCTATTTTGTTTTGTTAGATGCTCCTTATAAAATGAATAAATAACATCTGGATCTTCAACACCATTATAGCTCAGAACAACCTGCAATATATCCTTATACGACATTGGCTTGTGATCATTTAACGGAATTTTGTTTATAGATTTTGATTCTAAATGATACTTCAAGGATTTAGCAAGGTTACCCATATAAACTTCTGCTATCTGCGTCAATAAGCTTGCGCAAGATGGAATCGTAGATTCAAAGCCATTCATCATAACAAGCGCAGATACAGATTTTTGTAACGCATGAGATGCAATATTTCCTGTCATCATATCTCTTGTTTTCAACTTTGACATCGGATCTATATCTTCAAAGGTTATTTTAGGATAATTGGGCGCAACAAATTGTGATTGGTGCACAAACTGTGATGTTTGCATCACTCTGATCAAATTAATTTTGAAGCACGTTTTTCTAATATCTTGCATCAATGAAATATTCTCTAGAATTAAGCTATTTGACCCTTGTTGTTTTACTTTCATGTTAGTTTCCGGTAAATCTTCCAAAGTTTTACCATTTTTCATCATGTCCTCTAAGATCTCATCCTCTATTTTTTCGAAATCAAGATTTTTATGCTTTATATTTGGGACGCCACCAGAGACATCATATTCAATCAAATAAGGATCGTCATTCTCATCATAGTACTTTCTGTTCTTATGTAATACTAGTTTATTTTCGTCTTCAAGGTACTTGCAAAAATTATACATTTGGGCTTTTGTCCTTAATGTCGCTGGTGTATTTGATTGAATCTTATTATCTTTGAACAACTTTGATCTTTCATTACACAATTTGTATCTAGTTGTGGAAGTCAACATTTTCCAGGTTGCTATCTCTAAGTCATCATTATCCTCATTCAAATCTTCAAAATATAAAAGCCTTGTATCAACGTCTTCAATATTTTCTTCTTCATCAATATTTTCTTCTTCTTCTTCGCAGTCATTTTCTCCCTCAGCTTTATCTGTGCCTTCTTCGGTGTGGACTTCATCCATATCTTCGTCCTCATCTTCCATGATTGATTGTGTCTCTTTGGAATTTGAATGCTCCATCGATCGATCAGTCATCGAAGCTTGTAAGGGTGACTGGATAGGAATGGGTGTATCAGATTTTCCTTCCGTCATGAGTTCATCCGTTGGAGTGACAACTGCCAAGTCTTCTAGTAATTTAGACTTCTCAGTATCAATTACACTAGTTGCACCTTTTCTTCCTTTTCTGGTTTTTTTATGACCAACACCTCTAACAGAAGTCCTTCCGACCGCATCTGAAGCTTCGTCCTTCGCCTTTTCCTTTATCGCTAATTCTGCAGCCTCTTTTTCAACCTCGGTTCTATCTCTGATTGTTATGTCGGGAATCAAAGGAGTCAACATCAATGTTTTTTTTCTCATTGCAATCGCATCTGTTCTGATAAAATGCTTAGGATCCGAATTATAAGACAAACAATTTTGCCAAATTAACATCAAATCATCCACAAATTGTTGTTTGTTATGATATTGTAAGGTTTTCAGTTTTTTCAAAACAGTATTCAAATCCATTGGTTTCTTAATAATCTGGTAGTAGTTTGGCGCATCCCTCTTTGACACACGATTTAAGAAAGGTGTGGAATGTTCAGTATAGCCCCTCAACTCTGTAACAACTTTTTCGCAAGCTTCATAAAGTTCTTCTTGGCCAATTTTATTGTAGTTAGCCCATTTCGATCTGTTTTTTCGAACATCCATAATCAAATTTTTCAACTCAATGTCAGTAACACCCAATTTATCTCTGTTTTCGTCAATTTTGTTCAAGAGATTTTTTAAAGATAAATTTGCAGCACCACCTAAAGAAATTAACTTGTTAACCTGCTTTGAATCCGAATCATTGGAAGTATTTTTCTGCAGAACGTCTTCTGACAATCCTAATTGTTTATCGCTCCGTTCTAGTTTTCTCTTTTTATGGATGTTTGGCAAATCATTCTCAAAGAGATGATATATCCTATTAAAGTTTTTAATCAATTTTAACTCATTTTGTTTTTCAATACTTGACTCTATTGCGGAAGATGTACCCAATATTGGATGCACCATTTTGCCAATGGCTTCTTCATCTGCGCTTATTTCCGGGACACTTGGATAGACTGGCTTTTTTAATAGTTCTTCTTTACTAACAAGTAGAACATAATCTTGAGTTTTCTCATCTATTATAAAAACATCTTGTACTACACCATCGTTTATAGTGGTCTCAGCTTTTACGCTTTCTCTTTCTTCGATTTCATCATTTTTTTCTTTCTTTTCCTCTTTCTCTTCCTCTTCGTAATCATCAGCTTCATCATCGTAATCATCATCATCATCATTTGCCCTTGAACCCATCTCGCTTGATTTGAAGTGTAAGTTGTTGTTATTATCGGTCTTTGGGGTGGTGCTTTCGTTTTTATCATCATCAAATACGTTCTCTTCAAGCACTTGAAACTCTTTCGTATCCTGAGAGTCTCTGGAAAAGTGAAAGTCCACGGCTTTCTCATATAAAAGATATCGTATAGTTGCATTTAAATTTCTCAAAGTTGGATATCCAGGTTTCAGGTACATGTTTTCATTTGAATTGGAATCATCGCCGGCATCTTCAGCAAATCGAAGGATCAAAGATCCTTTTAGAAAAGATGACCATATACTGTTCTTACCTTTTTCTTTGTATTCTCTACTTAATAAGATTTTTAAAAGATTAAATTGTTGTGGTGTTAAGTAACAATTGAAAAATCCGGTGTTGAAAAGTTCGTTAGAAAGGCTCCATAATTGTTTTTCGTCTCCGGATTTAAATGTCTGTAGAATCCTTTTTCTCGGAGAAACAGCCATAATCGTGTATATGGGGATTTGATAATATGGTTATCTATTTTTTGGCTATCAGTACATTAATCTAGCATCTTTAACAACTTCAACATCCCTCAGTACCTAAAAACAGCGAGCTTAAAAATATTACGTAAACAATTTTATCCTGAGTTATTTTGCTTCAATGGCTTAACATGAACTAGAGGGAGCTCACATATTTATTATAAACGTTTTGCAACCCTCTTGAGGTAGCCAGACGAAATACCAGTTAACACGGGAATTAAATATGCCAGATTTTGTTGATACAGTTTTTGACTATACCAATTACGTTATCCAGGGGACGTCATCGGTATTCCAGGGCGGATACACCACATCAAAAGAAGCACTGCAATATTCCTATGATGTTTCGAAATCTGTTGGAGGGACGGTACTGAAAGGAGCCAGGGGAGTCTATGGAAGAGTTCAAGAAATCATTCCTCCGACTGTTCCTCTAATTAATTGTAACCAAAATAGTTCACCACCGCCACCCCCTATTACTGTATCCGACTTGATATTTGCCAATGTTAGTAAATTTTTATCTAAAAATATCAAACCAGTTGGGCTTACCATCGGAGCATCTGCGTTTACTTTCTCTGCATATCAAATCTACAGATATTATGTTCCATATAAGAGACATGCTGAAAGGTTAGAAGATAGATATCGTTATGAAGTGTTGTTAGTTGTTGGATCGATGAATTCCTCATTTGTATCTAAACTTGTGAATGATTTGAACATGCGTGGATATGTTGTGTTTGTCACCGTGAATGATGAAAAAGAATTAAGACTTGTTGAAGAAATCAATGATGATGATATAAAACCTCTTTTTATTGACTATACAAACGAATCAAGTATTAAAAACAGTTTACTAAGACTAGGTCAAATTCTAGACAACAAAATTGATACCCCTTCCAACGAGTTCTATTATAACTTTAAAGGTGTGTTAGTTATTCCAGATTATTCTACACTTCCTAAGATCAAGAAGTTGGAGGAGTTGAGTGCCAGAGAATTTATGAGAATTAACGAGACTTATTTTCTAAAAATTAATACGTTATTATACAATGGACTTTTGACGTTCATAAGAGAGAGTAATTCACGTAGAAAGGTTGTTGAAAGTTATAACCTTCAAAACATTAAAGGTGGATATGCTAAATTACTTTTTGTTAACTTTATAGTTATACCTGGTAATGATAACAGAAGATTGGTTCATAATTTATCATTAGATATTAATAAGGTTTTTTATAATAGATTATTTGACGATTTGGGTGTTTCCTTCAAAGAAAACTTTGCGAGATTATTTAACAGTGCTGCTGATTATTCAATGGTTGATATGACATCATTGGATATTGTTCTGCACAAAAATAATAATTCAACGCTCATATCCAATTATCCAGTAATGCAAAACCTTAATACACTTTTATGCAGAAAAATCACATCGAGAGATATACATCATAAAATATTTGATTTGCTTAATCGACAATGGTTGATGAAGGAATACAAAATGGAAAATTGATATTTGTTTTTGAAGACTTCTGGGGTTATAGTTATTTGTATATTACTATCTTTTTAATGAACTTGGTCTTTATATATACATTAAAATAAAAACGGTAGGGGCAAACTACAAATAAGACGTAAATTTTTTGATTATATTATAGAGGTTTGTTTAGTCTGCATCCAATTAAATAAAAAAACTTTTTTTTGTCAGTCAGGATATTACTGTTATTAAGTACGGCCCGGAAACAGAAGGTTTGTTCGATTTAATATAAATTTTCTGATTATGAATGCCAGTGATAAGAGCTTATAAATAAAGCTTGCTTGGATCTTAACAAAAAAATCAAAATCAGGAATTGTAAGATTGATAAATTATTAAGATTATAGAATTACCTAGAAAAACAAGCAAAATTGTGAAGGTGTTTCCGAAACGACCCGGTTCTGCAAAAGTCTACTACGATAAATTTTCGGGTTCTTAAACGGAGCAGCACTCTGACTCTGAAATGCATGAGTTCTAAAATGTTTTACTATTTTACTATATGCTGTTAGGAAACTTTTAAGCTATGATTTTGCTTCGAGTAACCGAGTGATCTTCAACAGTACCAGCAGTGAAATCTGCAATAGATAATACACCTTTTCTATCGAGCACATATAATTTGTAACCATCCACATCAAATCCGACTGATGCAGACTCTTTTGCCCTAAATGCATTGGCAACCTCTAACACTGATACAATTCTTTTGTTATCATTATCGTCCATTCTTGGTGCTGTCATAATATAAACAGTGCCATTTCTATTAATGTATGCAACACTGTCACCTCGGGGTGATACACAACATTTGTGTATTGTTGAGCCAACTTCATCGATTTTCATTAATAGCCTGGGTTTGGCAACACCATCAAGCCCTGAGATTGACCCAATATTACTGTCTATTACAATAGGCTCGGAATCATGCGATAACGATGTAATTGTCATTAGGCTGTTATCAGGGAAGAATGAAATATCAGTTATACCCTCACTATCTAGCGATGTGTCTAATCTTCTCTGTGATTTCATCACAAGTTTTGGTCTAGACGGATCTATCAAACTGATTAGTAAAAATCTGGATTCCAATACAGTTGCAACCGATAATAGTGTAGAGTCGTTTGAAAATTTTAAGATACCAATTGGATCTCTATACGGCAATGAAAATGGATATGTCGAAACTCGCATTGATGAAAAAACTGCCTCCCTACTTATTTTGAGCATGATAACGACTGCTTGCTCCACCTGTGTGTATTTATCCTTACCTGTGATTCCTAAAGCAATAAAGCTTTCATTCGGTGAAACGTCTAAACATCGAATAGGAAATGTGCATTGATATACATAAACACAGCGTCCACTTTGGTTTAAATCAATAATCTTGAGAAATCCTCTTGTACCTGATATAATTAGTAAATTTTCAGTTATTTTACAACATAAATGTTCATGATTTTCTAATAAATTGATGGTTTCATCAATATTTGTTGTTATGTTGGAGTTTGATAGTATCTGGTCTTTACTCATTTTTTTCAAATGATTCAAGTCCAGTCCATATGATCCATCAGCTTTACCACAGCATAATATTCTGGGTGCTTTCTCAGGTTTTTCAGTGTCAATCGTATACACTTCCCACTTTTTTTCACTAAGTAAAACTAGTCTAGTTAAGTTTGGCGATAACTGTGTTTGTATTAGAACTTTAGTTTTCAAGAAAAAATTAGAATTACAGATATTATATGTGTAAACTCTTCTGAAAAAAGGAAAATTTTTAGATAATAATAACTCTTTGTTTGGATATTTTTTTGCACTAGTAGTTGAAGACATGAGGCTTGTCAAATTTGATGTGTTTGAAAATGATGGCTTTGTTCTTTGTGGCTTCATTGAGCCTAATGAAGATATCATAGAATTATTAGTCGGCGAGTGCGCAGAGATATGGTTGCTCAATTGTGTAGTCTCGTCGATATAGTTTTCCTGAGGAGAATATCTATTGCTGTAGCTTAAAGATTTGGGTGTTGTATTTGAACCAACTGATGATGAATTCTGTACCTCAAGTAACGCTTCTTGAAATGCTGTCAAGAAGGAGACGTTTTTATTCGGTCCGTCTGACACTGGTACGTGTTCTGGGTCTTTAGGTGCTTCTATGTTCATGCTATAAAACATTGATGGTAAATCATCTGCATGTTGATTGCTAGTTAATTGATCTGTCTCGGGATGTTCAGTTGATTGAAATTCTTTATTTGTTCCTGTACTGTCAGGATCCAAAAAATTGCTACTGGGCCCCTGCTTTAACTTTGTTAGATAAGATATCAGGTTTCTCACGACCATGCATGGTGCAACGACATTGACATTATCTGATTTGCATGATGGACACAAAAATAAACTTTTACTCCTGGAATTATTCTTCAAAATGAGTTCAGTAGCCAATTTCTGTGATATCAGACATCCGCATGAAAGTGTTGACACATCTTTTGCCGGCGCATAGATAACAGGATAAGGGTATTTAGAGTCGTCGACTTTAACGGGAACAGAAACTAGCTTGTCTAAATTTTGAAGTATTTCAGCTGTGGACGGTGATAAGTCCGAAATATCTGACATGTTTGCCTTCTCCAAATGGTCACTATGCTACAGATAAGAAATGGAAATTTCTTCGATAGAACATGAGCAAAAGCATGTTTGAACAGTACGCGTGCACGGGTTTCTTGGTTTCTGGGAACCTTTTCTTTCTCAGGGCGAAAATTCAGCAGCTCGTGCCTATTTAAGTGAGTTTTATCATGATATCGGCTCTGGCAGCACAGCATGTCGCAGTTCCACGGATACACCGTTGATCTTGTTCTTAAGGATCCGGCAAGCAGAACAATTAGGGGTATTATTGAGAGGATCGCCGACAAAGACGTCTTTCTGAAAAATCCGATTTATGTCGAACAGGATGGGACTCACAAAAAATCCAATAAAAAGGAAGTGTGTATTAAAGCTGCAACGATTGCCGATTTAAATGTTGTAGATTTGGCAAAAAACAGTAACAAATACATCAAGAAGCAAATGAAAATACTGAAGAAGGATAGCAAGGAAAAAGATGAGAGAAAATCTCATGATAGCACCTCCAATAGTAATTCTAATAATAGCTCCAATGGTAAGCCAAATGTTGATAATAACGTCACTGTCGGTGGCGGTGTCAATTTTGGAACAGATTCAAGCTTTGGTTTAGAGTCTGTGTCTGCGTCTGCGTCTGCGTCTGCGTCTACGTCTGCATCTGCGTTTGCGTCTACAGATGCATTAAATAAAGATGTAAAGTATGTGGATATTTACAATGAGAAACCAACAGGTAAACCAAAAAACAAGCTGAATCAATTGGAAGAATTTGATTTTGCTTCGAATTTGCAGAAATTTGACAAGAAATCTGTTTTCAAAAATATATCTGAAAACGATACGTTGGATCAATCTGCCCGGTTGGTAAGTTTCAACAAAGCTGCTTCAAACAAAGATAAATATGCAGTTGACGAGATGGTATTGAAGAAGAAAGCGGACGACGAGTGGGACAATAATAACAATTTTGATTACTCAAGTATTTTTAATGGTAGTCATCGATCAGACTCGAATCTATCAGATGCAGGTATTAGCAGTGTAGCCAATCCAACCTTATCAATCCCAGGTTCCAACACATTACAAACTAGGGATACATCTAGCACGTCATTTGATAGGAAATCATCATTAACTCCAACTTTTGCACAGTTTCACAGTTCCGTGTATGGTGACTTGCCTATCCCAACATGTTCAACGCTACAACTATCCGATATTTTGAACATTTGTAACGATAAATTTCAGCTAACAAATCAGATACTAAATGAAAATTCAGGTAGAAGTATTTGTGATTTAATTATTAACAATATCATTGGAAACTTCAGAATTGGATTTAAAAACCATAACGAACCACCAATGATCCTTGCACTTGCTGGTAATAATAGAGCTGGATCAATTGCATTGAACACAACAAGGCATTTATTTAACCGTGGTTTGAAAACTATTGTCTATTTATTGTATGATGGTGAACATTCCGAGGATGAATTGTTACCAGAAATTGATGCCGAATTGAAAAGATATAGTAAGATTGGTGGTAAAATTGTTAATAACATATCACAATTAGATTCAGTTCTTAAAAGTACAGATATACCTCTGGAATTTATTATTGATGGATTACAAGGATTTGACAGCGATTTGAATGATTTGTCAGAAGTCGAGCTTGAAATAGCAACTAATTTAGTTTCCTGGTGTAATAGTTCAAACTTACCAATGATGTCTATTGATATTCCATCCGGATTAAATCCTTCATCTGGAACAAATGAGAACAATATGCTATTGCTAAGGAGCAGATTTGTTGTCTCTGTTGGATTGCCGCTTTCATCGGCACTGAACATGTACAAATTTGGATATTTTGAAAAGGGTAAAGTATCACATTTCTTAGTTGATTCGGGTATCCCCCGCAGGGTATTTACTAACAAGGGTAACCTTCGGAAGTTTGATAGACGTTGGTTTGCAGACATGAGCTGCGTCGACCTCAAAGTTTTGTAGCATCTATATTAATAATTAATGTAACTAACGTAGTGAATTCATCTCTGCACTCGTTAATTTGTTCTTGCCAAGCGGCCGGTGCGAACAAAGCACCGTTGTTGTGTTCTTACAGCTGAACAGGATCATTTATTTGACGAGGTTGCCCGCTTGCTTTGCTGAACTTGAAACGCCGTTCTCTCCATAGCCTCACGGTTTTACACTTAGAGTCGACTCACACACATACAAGAACATTAATGTCCAGCGGGAGTAGCAAAGGGATGTACAATGCCCCGGCTTGCGTGGAAACAACAACGAAAATTTCGGCATCGACATTGCCAACGATAATATATTCACCTGAAGAGATGCTTGCATTGGAAGATAAAGGCGTGATTCCCGAAAATACGGAATTGCCAGATGAGACCTTCTATAGATTTGATGCTAAAGTTTTGTGGAAAATCAATAAATGCATGCAAAACGTAGGAAGCCCTACAGCCTCGAAAAGAAACAAGAAGAACAATCGAACTAAGGATAGCAATAACAACAATAGTAGTCATAATACTAATAACTTTTTTGATTATAACCACGGAGATGAGGACGATTTAGTACCTGATTGGGTGGATGAGACCGATTTTAAAATCGATCATGATTTCCAAATGTACATGAGATATGGATCACATACAGTTGATGATTTAGAAAAAGAGAAAAAACTTTTTCATTCTAAAAATAACAAACCTAAAAACACGAGCTTAAAAGACAGACAGGAAATTGATGAAATTAACGAAGGCAGTACTCTTTCGCTAGAACTGAAAAAACAATTAGAGGAACCTGAGATATTAGGCCCAACAGAAGAAGAATATTTTAGACAATTGCAAGAGAAGCGGGACCAAGATCAAACGCTAGAAAAAGAAAAAGAAAAAGAAAAAGAAAAAGAAAAAGAAAAAGAAAAAGAAAAAGGAAAAGGAAAGGAAAAGGAAAAGGAAAATGAAAATGAAAAGGAAAAGGAAAAAAAACTAGAATCTCAGAAACTAAGGATTGGCTCTAGTGATTTTCAGTTTGCCATAGAAATAGACGCAAGGAAGGAACTAGATAACTCTTTTTTCAATTCTTTGTTGAACAAAAACTCGGAAATTGACTCTAATGCAAAAGATCAACTTCAAAAAGATACCGAATCACAATCAACGTCTAGTAAAGATATGTTATCATTGGATTCGTCTTCATCTACTTCTTTATATTCATTGCCTTCAACTGTCCGCCGGACAGCATCACATATACTTCCGTCAGGCTTAGATATAACAAACTCGCCGCAAACACCTTCAATTAATAATATTAGTGAGGATCAACTGTTGCCGCAAAGTCTGCCGCCACAGAATTCACTTCAACCACAAAAATCGAATTCCTCACTAAGTGAATCGATTTTACCTTCTGAAGCGCCTCAAAACAGTCAAAGCTTACCTCATATGAACATGTGCACAAATTCTCAAGCACCTCCAGATGTTCAATTACACCAAATAAAAGAGATGCATATGATGCAGCAAATGAAAAGAATGCAACAATTACAGCAAATGCAAAGAATAAACCCAAATACGCAGAACTTGGTTATGAATCCTCCACCAGGTCTGATGATAAACATGAATCCTAATATGCAGCCTTTGCAAACGATATCTTCGAGTTTGAACCCTTCTTTTATTGCCCCAAATATGCAACGAAACATGCCACCTAATATGCAACAAAATGTACTACAAAATAAGCTACCCGCAGGACCACATAACATGCCAATGAATCCTAATCAGTTGCCACCACATCTTTTACAGCAAATTGTAAATTCAAATCAAAACCCTAATCAATTTTCAGCCAGATTAGCACCACAAGGAAATTCAAAAAATATAAATAGAAGTATAATGAATGATCAACAAAAGCTTCAGCAAGACACATTGCAAAAATCACGAGACCAGGGTCCACAAAATCAATCTCAAAGTCAGTCTCAAAGTCAACCTGAAATGCTTCCTCAAATGCAACAGCAAATGCAACAGCAAATGCGACATCAAATGCAACATCAAATGCTGCCTCAAATGCAACTCCAAATGCAACCCCAAATGCAACCCCAAATGCAACACCAAATGCACCCTCAAATGCACCCTCAAATGCACCCTCAAATGCATCCTCAATTGCATCCTCAAATGCATCCTCAAATGCATCCTCAAATGCATCCTCAAATGCACCCTCAAATCCCACCTAAAATGCCACCTGGAATTCCACAACCAGGCCAACAAAACTTCACTCAAGGAACTCCTCCACCTATGCTACCTATGTCTTCACAGGAAGTACCCCCACTAGTATCACCTGGATTTTCCCAAGATATTTCTTCCCAGCTGCCTCCAGGATTACAACAGAAAATTCTGCCGCAAATACCTTGTGGGACACAATCGGGGCAGTTTCCAGGGGCTCGGTCTACAAATCTTCCACCACCAGATCAACTACCATCACCTTTCAAAGAGAAGTTCTTCCAGCTTCAACAAATACTTTTACTATGCCAGAAAAATGGCCAGCAGCCGCCACCTAATTTACTGAAGGATATGATAGACTTCCACAATTTCTTAAAGAGCAAGTTTGGTGCAAACTCAGCATCATCCACATGAATAAATACTTTATGGCCTTTTAAATGATTCATATAGTAATATAAAGAAAATCTGCTGTAATACCCACGAACTTTGCTCAACACAATTGTATATTCAGAAACCACGATTACGTAAACATACCATAATTTCTACATGATTTTTGCCTTTATTTTCATGCTTGATTGCATCTTACAATTATTTTCAATGTTACATTTTCCGCTATTGTGGACCACGTAAAATATGAAAGTCATAGAGCAGCGAGCTAAACTATTATCAAACTTTGAAGTATATCAGCATTTATGTGATGTTCAGAGGGAAAACGAATGGGGGTTCACGATCCCACAGACAAAAAGACGTAAGCACAAATTCAATCCTCAATTATTGGACTTGGAGATTATTACGCGTGATTTGGGACAATACTTCCTCAAAGTAGGACAGCTTAATGAGGTGCAAACTGCAAGTTTTGTCAATTTGATGCTTTTATTAAATAAATTTCAGCTTGAAATTATTGAAAAATTAATGATAATGAACTCTTTGCCGCGTTCTTTGGTTAATTTATATGCGATAATAGAAGAATGTGAAGATAGATTTACGCAGGAAGAATGTCAAGAAATTTTGGAAAAAATAGAGGAATGCTTCCCTGCGCCTGTAGATGGCGAGGAAAATGAAGACGGTGAAAACGGCGAAAATGCTGTTGAAGATGTTGATATGAACCAAGCTGAAGAGCTAGAAGAAGAAGACGATGAAGCTTTTGTACAAGGAGATGATTTAGAATTTGAAAATTCGGCCTCTAAGAAGAATGATGAAAAGGAAATTGATGAGGTTGACAGTTAATCACGCTCACAGAACTTTTTTTTTCATTGAAGAAAATTTATAAATGAATTTTCTATAAAACGTTTATAAATAAGCACAAAATATTTCAGATAGTTGCATTTTCCACCTGCTCAGGTCGTATGCGAAGGTATATCAGGTGAAGGAGAAGAGGAAGTACCAAGTATATCAAATATATTATGACTATTGGAGGTTTGTTGTGTGTCTGTAGATAATGCTCCTGAACCTGAGAACAAATCGTTCAATTCATCAAGAATATTTCCACTACTTTGCTGTTCAAAATTGGTAGCATCAAATACTTGTTCCCCATCATTATCATTTATATTATTATTATCATCGTCATCATTATCATCAAAATCTAACAAATTCTCGGCCTTAAATGCATTGTTAACAATTTCATTTTTAGCAATTTGTTGTAATTCTGAAAATTTCTTATTCTGAAAGTCAGATGACTTTATGAAACCTTGATCTTCATTATCTAATGTAACAAAAGTGGAAGCGGGTTTGTAAAAAATAGAACTCAAGTTACCCAACCTATCAATTAATTCATTTAGTAATTCAGGTGTGAAGCTTTCAATTGTAGAGCTCAAAATAGGTAATTTGCTTAAAATGATATCTTTTTGTAATGATTTATCGTCAGTTGAAAGTAATCTCCAGTATAAGAATGCTTTATCTCTAACATCTGCATTCTCAACTTCTTTCGTGGCCTTATTTAAAACTTGTTGTAGTAATTGGGCGGATTTTGGAATTGGATCAAGTAAACTAATTTTTACAATTGATGATAACACAGAGGACTGAACAATTGGTTCAAAATCGTCAAAATTTTCAACTATTGATGTTAATTTATCTTCCAAATATGGTATTTCCTTTGAATATTCTCCTAAAATCCATATATATGAGGATAATGATTCATTTTTCGTTAAATCGTCAAATTTTAAGTCTGCAATAATTGTTATAACAGTTGATAAGAATTCCTTTGGATATCTTCTTAAAATATTTTGTACAACAATGACAATTTCTTCAATTACATATTCGCCCCTGTTAATGAATAGCTCGTAAAGAAGTTCAACTGATTTCTTTGCACACTTATTAATTTTAATTGCAATTTGACCTATACCGTTAACTGCTTTATTAACCAGATCAATATCAACTTCCATTGAGTATTCTCTTAATTCAGATAATAACAGCATACAATTATCTTCATTTGAAATTCTAGTCATTATTTCAATTTTTTCTAGCTTTAAATATAACGGGTCATTATATTTGATGAAAAAAGTGCGTAACTCCTTATCTAGAATGTTTGGATACTTTTCAAGCAAGATTCTAATATTTTTGAGTGCAACATACTGAATTTCTGGAGCCGATGTTAATAAAGAGCACAGTGGACTTGATAATCTACTCAAGATATTCGAAGATTCATTGTTTGGTAGTTTATGTAATTGCTTGACTAGGACTTTGATCGATGTTAAAACAACAGCAGGGTTCTCATGTTGTAGTTGAGGTGAAATTTTGTCAATGATTTCATGAACTTCTGATAGTTGTTGCGCGTCATATTCCACCAATGCAGATAATATTGATACTCGACCCCATTCACTACATTCATTTAATGTGTTTAACAATTTAGTTAAAATTTTGGAATCAATTTTAAGCACCACCCTATGAGTTGCTTTTGAGATTTCAAGTAATGCAGCAACTGCATTTGCAACAACCATTTGATTTGAATCATCGACTAACTCCAAAAGATAATCCAAAAAACCTTGTTCCATGCAAACATCTGCATTTAACTCAAACAGTTTTGCAACACAGATAACAGCTGTTTTTCGAACGTAAGGATTATCATCTTTTAAAGTTCTCTTTAAAGGAACCGCCATATAATCAACCATTTTATCAACTCTAATACAACCCATTGTTCTAATAGCTAATGCTCTGACCAAGGGATTAGGATCCTCGGCGTCTCGCACAAATGTGTTCGTGGCCAAAATAACTAGTTCGGGGTGAGTTTTAGCATAGTTCATTAGGTAAAGATACACCAACTTTTTTTGCTCTAAATCGTGAGTTGCAATATTTTTCAAAACATCGGGGAACAATGCAGAAACGTCTTTTCCGACAGTCATTGCAGCAATCACACGCTGAATCGTGTCTTTTCTCTCATCTGCATACTGTGATACAAGACCAGATCTGAATTCATAGCTCTCCCCTTTACGTGGGATGTTGAAAAACTTCCGCAACTTCAGCTCCAATCTCTTGGTGGCCATTGGAATGTGTAGATATTTACGGTGAAACAAGAGAGGAGAGCAAGCCGTAATAATCAGTGCACCCAAACTGCAAACAAGGCCTACCGAGAATTCATGTTCCAGCTCAAGCATCAGTTTGAATCTGGAACATAGTTGATGCGGTCGATCGGCGTTCTTGTCACTAAAAAATCTTAATAGCAATTCACTATTCACTGAGCACATTGCTGAATATAGATGTATAGATACATATTTAAACAGGGAGCAGTATCGAAGATACGATGCCGCTAGACCTCCAGTTGCACAGAGTACATAGACTGCTTTCTTTGTTGAACAATCCTCATCACAAACCTCACTTTATTCATGTTGCTGGGACAAACGGAAAAGGGTCGGTGTGTTCTTACATATCACATATCTTAACAGAATCTGGAATTCGTAACGGGAGATTCAACTCACCTCATCTAATTACCCCAAGAGACTCGATACAGATTGATAATACAACTGTATCTTTGCCACTTTTTGAGAAATGTAAAAATTTGATTATAGATATTAATGAAAAACACGACATCGGTTGCACTGAGTTTGAAATACTTACGTGTACGGCATTTCAAGTATTTGCGGAGTCGGACATACCCATTGCTATTTTGGAAGTTGGTGTTGGTGGAAGACTAGATGCAACTAATGTCATACCAAGTAGAAATTCTTTGGTGGTTGGTATCACAAAAGTTGGACTTGATCATCAGAATTTATTAGGTAAAACGTTATCTGAAATAGCATATCAAAAGGTTGGAATTTTCAAAAAACATGTGCCTGCAGTTATTGATGGGTCTAATGAGAAAGTAGTACTTCAAGTTGCCAAAGATGAGTCTGTCAAGATTGGATGTCCATTGTCTATTTCAAAGAGAGATATTGATTGTTGGTTTAAACCAAAATTATTGGGAGATTATCAGTGGGACAACTTAGCAGTTGCTTTGAAAATGATAGATGAAATTAAAGATGAACGAATCACCAAATCTGCAATCGAAAAAGGTGCAAATAACACAGTATGGCCGGGAAGATTACAACAATATGACCTTGACTTATCTGTACTTGGCTTTCTTCATTCAGAAACTGCTAGAATACTACTGGATGGTGCACATAATGTACAAGCAAGTATTGAACTTGGCAAGTACTTAAATACTATAAGAAAAGATAATAATTTTATATTTGTGATCGCAATTACAAAAGGTAAGAACTTATCCACCTTATTCAAGCCAATAATCTCCCCTCAAGATACAGTTATATTGACACAATTCAATAATAATATTGAGGGTATGCCTTGGATTGAACCAACAAGTGTAGATCGTTTGAAAGATGAAATAAATTCGCAAGGAATCCAGTATACTGATCTGCACGCAGTTTCTAATGTAAAAGATGCGCTCACAATGGCCTGTAAACTCTCAATGTCCACCCATAAAAAAATTGTTGTATGTGGCAGTTTATATTTAATTGCAGATATCCTACGACTTTAACTCGATATTTTTCATGTATAAATTGTTTTATTTTCTATATAAATTACGACGTAAAAGTGATTGAATTTGCGTTCCTGGATATATATATTTATCCTTTTATGGATTTGCCCTTTTGCACTCGTCTTACATTCTTACACCATTTACGAATGGCCGCACGATATTTAGCAGATATCCTAATCCTATCATCATCTAGAAAGTCCGATAAAAATGGATGATTCATTAAATCCCAAGGTGTAGATCTTTGACTTTCCTTCTTCAAGCATAATGACACAAAATCAGAAATTTCACTACTGAATCCATCCTTCACCGATAAACTGGGTGGTAGTTCATTGACGATTCTTTGTAAAAGTTCCAATATAGACACAGGTCCTGAATTTTCATTAGTGAACGCCAAGTGACCAGAAGCTAATTCATACAACATTATACCCAATGACCAAACATCACCTTTGATTGAATACACTCCTCCTTGAATACGTTCTGGTGACATATAGGTTGAGGTACCAACAAATGTATCTGCCATTGAATTTATAAGTTCTCTTGAAACACCAAAGTCACATAGCTTGATTTTCCCCTTAGAAGTCATTAGAACATTTGATGGTTTAACGTCTCTATGAATAATTCTATGCTGATCATATAAATATGTTAAACCTGAAAGTACTGAATATGCTACATGTTTTAACATAAATTCGGGAAATGGACCCGTCGTTTTAAAAACATGAGCTAATGATCCACAGTCTGCATATTCCATACATATTACAACATTGCCCTCATCTAGGAATGTGCCAAAAAACTCAATTATAAATGGAGAATCACATTCATGCATTATCCTCAATTCTCTCATGATTTGTGATTGTACTATTTCCTTTGCCTCGAGATGAACAAATTTTCTGGCCATCGTTTTCTGAGTTGGTAAATGCAACACCTTTGTAACAGTACCAGATTGACCTGAGCCCAACTTTTTTAAACCAATCAATTCATCAGCTCGGATTGGCATTTGATATTCTAAACCTAATTCTAAATTTCTAATGTTTTCGATTAGTTCATCAGTATCGATTTTCCTTTCTGGGTCTCTGATATCTAGCTGATTCACTGGTGAATTAGTATTTGATAAACCGTTTGATACATTTGTCGATATTGGTTCAAGAGTTAGTTTTTTAAAATTACGTCGGTTTAAGGATGTTGGCTGTAGCAGTTGTTCTAATTCAGCCGCATTATTTCTTAGTCTAGTTGACATGAAATTAGTTGGGGACTGCTGATTTATCACAACATTTTTTTTTAACATGGTTGAATTTTTCATTGGTAAACTCAAAGGTTTTCTACTCTCTGAAGGAATAGAATCATTTTCAAAAAAATTGCAATCTTCCGTCGAACTTGCAGAAAATGGAGCAGGACTTGTTAAAGGTGCATCCAGTGACAGTGAAAGTCTATTATTAATATGTGTGTTTTGAAGGTTTAACGTTAGATTAGGCCCGGCTCTTCTAGCAGAAATACTTTCCTCATAGTTTGTATTTTGTTTATGTAAAGCCCCTGTACTTCCAAAGTTATGATGATGTATATTTGGCGTAAGTATTTGAGGCCTACTATTATGATGGTTTGGGGTTGAAAACGTGTGTTTGAGAGAAGGATGTGCAGGTACCTGGCTCTCTATTGCTTTTATATAAGATGGTAAAGGTGGTAATTCCTTGTTCTTATCAATTTTAGGACTTGAATGCACCATTTGCCTTTAAACAGATATCTTTTTCAATTTAACAAAGCATGAGATTTAGATTGGTCCTGCTGTCTTGAAAGTACTCGAGCATGCACTTTAATGAACGTGGCGCGTCATGTACAATACAGCGTTAGTACTCTTCGTTGGAGAATCTGCATGATAGAAAAACTCAAAATTATAGCAGATCAAAAGAGTTTTGTAGATTGTCAATGACGGACGGTATGACACAAAAGAAGTTTGTTTTGGGAGAAAAGATTTATGCTTACCAGGGCCCCTTGTTGTATGATGCTAAAGTGATGAAAACTTTTGATCCACTGACGCAAAAAGTTGAATACTATGATGAGAAAAAGAAAGAAACAGTGCTAGCTGCCCCTGACAAAAAGTTCCCCGTCAAATTACTATCCGAACTATGCTACATGATACATTATCAAGGATGGAATTCTAAATGGGACGAATGGGTACAGCCTTCTCGTATATTAGAGGTAAATAACGAGAATGTGATGATAAAAGAAAATTTAGAATCCGCAATGAAAGAACAGGAGCTTCTAAAACAGAACTCGTTAAAAAATGAAGAAAAAAAGAAACAATCAAAGTCAATTTCGAAGTCAAAGGTGAAAGATTCAGCCAAGTTGCCGAAATACATCAAACAATCGGACCAATTGAAAAACAAAGTAGATATATCTAAAAACAAAGAAAGCACCTCAGTAGACTTAATTATAAATGGAAACAGTGGGAATAGTCACAAGATCTCTAGTAAACGTAGGTTTCGAAGTACAAGTCAAGAAGTGGAAAATGATATACTCGACTTTATTGACAGTGATACTATTTCCGGTGGTTCGACGCCTATGGAAATGAGGCCCAAAAAAAGAAAGTTACATGAAGGAACGACAACACATTACGAATCCAAAAAAGGATTCACTTATTATGAAATCAAATCATTTGTTCCTGATGAACTAAAGATTGTTTTAGTGAATGACTGGGAGAATATCACAAAGAACAATAAGTTGGTTTCATTTCCATCTAAATGTACAGTATCGAAAACACTTGGAGATTTTTCATGTTATCTATCAATTGAATACCCTGAAAGCAGTTTTGAACTCAAAGTGTTTTTAGAGATAACGGATTCCATTAAAATTTATTTTGAGCAGTGTTTAGGAACTTTTCTTCTATACAGGTATGAAAGACCACAATATAGTGAAATTTTAGAAAAAGAAAAAAATAAGAATTTGTACGATATATATAGTCCCATTTTCTTGTTGCGACTTTTATCGATATTACCGAATATACTCGTGATGAATAATGTGGAACCCAGTGTGATAAGGACAAGTAAGGCATACTTAGAGGTTATACTAAATTGGATAAATGTTAATAAGTCCCAATATTTTATAGATGATTACGAGAATCAGAGTCCGTGGATTTCACTCATGCATGGATAGAATGAAATATGTGATCTGTTTGTTCTGATTAGTTTACTAACTAATTTTTTTCTGATTTCTTATATAAAATACTGTCATTAAAAATATAGGGTACCATCAACAATTTTGGTGTCTATTTGTGTTAGCATATCGTTAATTTCTCTTTGAAGACTTTCCAAACAATCCCCCGAAGATTTACAATTTTCAGTTGTTACTGTCGGACTTTGGGGAACTGATGTATCACAGCTGGATGTACCTAAATCTTTGGAAGATTCAAATAACGGGGAGCTAGATTCTGACTTTACTGATAAATTGCTACCCGTTGATAATATTCTACTAGGACGTAGCTTGAACTTAGTTGATAATTTTGTTAACGAAGAAGTTGAATCAAGCTGTATTTTTTTGACTATTTGTGGTTCCCTGAAAGTGTTCAATTTATGTGTACTTAAAAATGTTCCATCAAGACATAATATATCATTATCAGAGGAAGCGTGCTTTAATGAAATAATCTTGGTATTTGATACTTTTTTTGTTATACCGCAAAAAAATGATGTATCAGTGTTACGGCTCGTGTTTAATTCACTTTTGGTTGTATAAATACACTTTTTATTCTGTACGTCTTTCAAATTTCTCAAATTCCACTTGACTAAACAACCATCTTTATCGCCTGTCCAAAGAGTATCGTTCTTCCACGTAATCTGAGTCACTGAATCTGTAAAACCTGCTAATGTGGTTATGGGTTCCATTTTCCTGATATCCCACAAATGCACTGTATCATTGGAAGGTTCAGCAGTCGCAAGGTAATTTTCATTCGTGTCAGACCATTCAACGCATGTAAAACCTTTAAATTTTCTAGAAACTCCGTATGTATTTTTTGATGATGGTATATACGAAGGTTGACATAGGTTTTCAGCGCTTCGCAAATCTAGTAATGATACCCCAAAATCACCCACCGTTGCAACTAGAGAATCAATTTTCTGGCTTATGGAAGCGTTGGAAATGCCCTTTGTTCTTATGCACAATTGTGGGGATCTTGATCTGCTCGTATCCCAAAGAAACAAATGGTGGTTATAAATGGAAATCATTGAATTCAATGGAGTAGATTTCCAAGCTGGACCTGTTAGTTGGATTGAAGTTACAGTCGTTGATAAAGTTCCGTTGTTTAAACATAGTGAATTATTATGTGTAGTAGATTTCAGATGTTTTTTATGATTGAATCTTTTGATGATTTCAGCATTTTCAAATACGGGATTATCACACAACGGTATTGCGGACAAATGAATAGTTCCGTTTGAATGACCGGAGGCTAAAAATTTGAAATCAGAAGCGGATTGGGATATGGGTTGCAAAAATGCCAAAGAATGTATATCAGGTAAAGTAACAGAAAGTAAATGAATTAAAGAGTTTGCTGCCAATTCGTAAATTTTCAAGTTTTCACTGAGGTAATTTGATCCCACTGCAACGGTATTGCCACTTTTTGATAGTGAAGTGTTTGTGGGAATGTAAGAAGACGACAGTTCATTTTGTTGATCTATTTTCCAATAGCTTGATTGTATGTTAAAATCTGACATGATGAAATGATTAGGCGTAAGCGTTCAAAAAGCAAAGAAAACAAAATGAAAATAAAGATAAATAAAGACCGGAAAGAATTGAAAAAAAGTAAAAAAAATCAATGTTTCCCAATGAACAAAGAGAAGTTTGTAAAAAGAATAGATAACAGTTAGTTGATTGGTTACAACCTTGGTTGCTTGCTGGATAGCCTGTTTCAGAACATTAAAACTGATACAAAAATGTAGAGTAAACTAATACTGTTCAGTATCTCACGACGAACTAAACTAGCGGAAATGATCACTATTTAAATGAAGCAAATCGTAGGGGAGCAATCCAGCAGGAAGCTGCAAAATGGGGCAAAAGAACAATGCAAAGATCAAATAAAGTTTACGAGCACAACACAAGCACCACGCAATGCACTACTCGAGCATTAGAAACGGGACAAAACCTATTGTTCCACAAGCAAGCCATACAATAACTACTCTACGATTTCACACTAGGGAGAATCAGTATCTCCAATTCATGGTGGCTGTTTGCTAGTATTACCTGATTAGGAAGAAACCTATCAACTCACACTATTAAACTACTTCTAGCTGCTCACCCGTGCACCGTTCGCGCTTTCTCGCTTTATCCCCAGTGGTGAGCCGGTTTTAGAATGTGACCCTATTGCCATTGGCACAGATTGAGGATACGTGCAACTGCGGTTCGAAAGGATTTGCCTCTAGGAACTGTTTTGTTTCTGTTTCCAAACCTCTGGCTTTCTGCGCTATCCACTACTGGCTCTCGGTTGATATCTTCTTCACTTTCTTGCATCTGTGGGATAGGTTTACACTGACCTGGGTTTCTTTTTACACATTTTTTCTACCCTTTTCGACCCAGTGAACTGATTTTAACTTTCCCCGGGTTCTTCGAGTCGGTTGTTATATTCTGTTTTACAGGTTAGATAATCACGTCCTTTTGGATTTCTGCAAACCTTTATCCAATTTTTGACAAGAAAATTAGAATTTGCATTTTACTTTTTTTACAAAGAATACATAAACCTAAAGAAAAGAGGCGTAATAAATAAAGGTTATCTCAAAAAAACTGAACTGCAATAATTTAAACCTACCAGCTTTTTTAGACATGCCTGCAGTACGTTCAAAGATAACAGTCAAAGTTTTAGCAGCAGAGGGATTATACAAAAGGGAGATTTTTAAGTCTCCTGACCCTTTTGCCGTGTTAACAGTTGATGGTTCGCAAACACAAACAACGGAAACAGCTAAAAGAACGTCTTCACCTCATTGGGATCAATCTTTTGATTTTAATGTAACTGAAAATTCTGTTTTAATTATACAGGTTTTCGATCAAAGAAAATTTAAAAAGAAAGATCAAGGTTTTCTTGGTGTAATTAATATCAGAATAGGTGACTATATCAACTTTAATGATTCTTCAAGCGAGCAAACCGTTGCAGAGGAACTGAAAAAATCAAACTCAAATTTACCTGTGTCTGGTAAAATTATTATAACAATATCTCAAAAAAATAGTATTTCAAGAGATTCAAGAGATCCAACTAATTTCACCAGAAAAAGTTCAGTTGCTAATAATGATACAAATCATCGCCAATCCATTACAGGTTCAACAAACTCCACTCCGCCTATTAGTCAATTCCCCGGTGTTGCAGCTTCAGCAAATTCATCTTCAAGTATCAATGGAAATTCAAGTGCAAGACAATTTTCATCCTTTGAAGATCAATTAGGTAGATTACCACCTGGTTGGGAACGCAGAACGGATAATTTTGGAAGAACTTATTATGTTGACCATAATACAAGAACAACAACTTGGAAAAGGCCAACATTAGATTCCAGTGACAACGCTGCTAATGCATCCACAAATAATAATAGACCAACGCTCAATAGCCAAGTATCAGGCACAATAACTGGTACATCCTCAAATAATATTAGCAATGTTAATATAACTGAAGAAGAAGCCTCAACTTTAGAAGCAACGGGTCAAACGGTTTCAGGTTTAGGTGAGTTACCGCCAGGTTGGGAACAAAGATTCACACCTGAAGGTAGACCTTATTACGTTGACCATAATACTAGAACAACAACTTGGGTTGATCCAAGAAGACAACAATTTGTCAAAAGTTTTGGGGCAAATTCAGGTTATAATGCACAAAGATTATCTGCAATGGGCCCATTACCAAGTGGTTGGGAAATGAGACTTGCAAATACATCAAGAGTTTATTTTGTTGACCATAATACTAAAACAACTACTTGGGACGATCCAAGGTTACCTTCATCATTGGATCAAAACGTGCCTCAATATAAGCGTGATTTTAGAAGAAAACTAGTCTACTTTAGATCGCAGCCAGCATTGAGAATTTTACCTGGTCAATGCCATATTAAAGTTAGAAGGGATTGTTTATTGGAAGATTCTTTTAGAGAAGTTATGAGACAAACTCCTGAAGATTTGAAGAAAAGATTAATGATCAAGTTTGAAGGTGAAGAAGGTTTGGATTATGGTGGAGTTTCAAGGGAATTCTTTCAGCAATTATCTCACGAAGTTTTTAATCCAGCCTACGGATTGTTTAAATATGCTTCGAGTGATAACTATACTTTACAAATCAACCCGAATTCAAATATCAATCCAGAACATTTGAATTATTTTAAATTTGTTGGTAGGGTTGTTGGATTAGCTGTTTTCCATAGAAGGTTTTTAGATGCATTTTTTGTTGGTGCAATGTATAAAATGATGTTGAGAAAGAAGATTGTTTTACAAGATTTAGAATCAGTTGATTCAGAGATGTTTAAATCACTGTGCTGGATGTTAGAAAATGACATTACAGATATATTGTATGAAACATTTAGTGTGGAAGAAGATAGATTTGGTGAAAAAGTCACAATTGATTTAAAACCTAATGGTAGAAATATTGAAGTTTCAAATGAAAATAAACGTGAGTTTGTCGAGTTAAAAACTGAGTGGATCATATCAAAACCAGTTGAAGGTCAATTCCGTTCATTTATGGATGGATTTAACGAATTAATTCCTCAAGAACTTGTCCAGGTTTTTGATGAACGTGAACTTGAATTATTAATTGGTGGTTTAGCTGAAATTGACGTTGAGGATTGGAAAAAGCATACTGATTATAGAGGCTATCAAGAAAGTGATGAAGTCATTCAATGGTTCTGGAAGGCAATTACAGAATGGGAAAGTGAACAACGTGCTAGATTATTACAATTTACAACTGGTACTTCAAGAATTCCAGTTAATGGATTCAAAGATTTACAAGGTTCTGACGGGCCTAGAAGATTCACAATTGAAAAAGCTGGCGAAATTGATCAATTACCAAAATCACATACTTGTTTCAATAGAGTTGATCTGCCACCATACAAGGATTATGACTCATTGAAGAAAAAGCTAACTATTGCTGTTGAAAATACTATTGGGTTTGGTCAAGAATGATTTTTGTTTTTGTTATTATTTTTCTATATTAGTACTTTTACCAAAATTTTTATTTATTGGTATATATTTTACATTCTTTTTTACTTGACTATTTTGTGTGTTATTACGCGTATCTATACATTATATTTTTTTGTCAAAGTTATTTTCGTTTTTTTTACCCCCATTTACTCGTTCCATATATAGTTTTAAATTTTTACTGTCGAAAGTAGACTGATATCACGTTGTATGAATTTTGTTTATCAATTTTAGACAGCTCTGAAGAGAAAAGTAATTTTCTGTTCGAAACTACAAATAACCAACAAACAAAAAAATTCAAGCTAATGCCAGCACCCATGCTGGGAGTCGAACCCAGAATCTTTTGATTAGAAGTCAAACGCGTTAACCATTACGCTACACGGGCATTGCTTGAATCAATAAAAACCTTGCCTTTCTTCTTCATAGGTAACTTTAGGTGACTCCTATTTTTTAATGTATGATAATATGGTAAAAAAAAGCTCTTCAGGACAAAACTTGTTGTTGTGGGAAATCAAATTGATATAGCTTTATAACAATAAATGTTATAACGCCTTAACATACTTATAACACCACTGTCTCAGAAAGCTAAAGACAATTAATACATATCTGTATATAAATGGAGGGAACTTTTCTCCGCCATAGTATCGTGGACATTGTTAGTTATAAAGTTGCTGAAGTGAAATATCCCGTAGACTACAACAAAAAATTTGGTGTTTACCGAAGATGAAACTATGTAGACATAGTCGTGATGTCCATCAAAGTTATGAAACAAAGATATACAAAAGAGTATAAAAGTGGATAAACCCTGAGGAAGCACCTCTAGTATTAATAGACCTTCGCTTTAAGGAAATTCACATAAAAACTTCTTTCAGATACACAGCCTTACTTGAATCCTCTCTGGGGTTCTTCATACATGTTGTGATCATAGGTCACTGGTTAAACTATTATATATAGGATTGAATATGTTAATCATATATCACAACAGAATTACTTACTGACAACACTTGTAATTGTAAAAGGAATCATCTATACATAATTCTAACTTGATTTTTTCAAAATAATTCTAGACAAAAATATGAATATTAGAAAAGTTCACAAGAAAAAATACTGTTTTATTGTAGAGCTAAATTTCACTTCAGTGACCAATTAGGCGGCTTTAGCTCAGTGGGAGAGCGCCAGACTGAAGATCTGGAGGCCCTGTGTTCGATCCACAGAAGTCGCATTAATTTTTTTGAAACGTTTTTAGAGAACGACAGGAATTACATTTTTGTCGTTTTTCAGTTGATAGAGACTGTAAACAATTTCTGACAAATAACACTATATGGTGGTCATCTGTCAATCCATTTTCATTTTTAATAAATAGGGTTTTTTTATATTCATCAAATCATTGGAATAAAATAAATAAATAAGTAATAAATAATAAGTAATTATAAAATCCTACAGACATCAAGCCTTGGTAATTTTTTCAACTAATTCCTTATATTTCTTGGTTGAGAAAGATTTTGGTCTTTCAATAGCCATACCAATACCTCTGTCAACAATTAATTGTGGTAAAACACCAAAAGCTCTTGCAACACCGAATAAAACAGTGTAGTAAGATTGTTGAGTTAAACCGTAATATTGTAATAAGATACCAGAATGGGAGTCGACATTTGGCCATGGGTTCTTGGTCTTACCTTGTTTTTCTAAAACTTTTGGAGCAACTTCATAGATGTTTGAAACTAATTTAAACATATCGTAGTCTGGCATGTGTTTGAGAGCGAATTCTCTTTGAGCGGTATATCTTGGATCGGTCTTTCTCAAGACAGCGTGACCATAACCAGGGATAACTCTACCAGAGTTTAATGTTTTCCACAAGTAGTCAGCAATCTTTTCCTTGTTGTAGATATCATCACCTAACTCTTTCTTCATTGCCATTAACCATTCTAAAACTTCTTGGTTAGCTCTACCGTGTAATGGACCAGCTAAACCGTTCATACCAGCAGCCAATGAAAGGTATGGGGAAGATAAAGCTGAACCAACTAAATGAGTGGTATGTGCGGAAACATTACCACCTTCATGATCAGAATGAATTGAAAGGTATAATCTCATTAATTCAATGAATTCTTTGTTTTCACCAAAACCAAGCATGTTAGCAAAGTTATGAGAGTAATCTAATGAAGCATCGACTGGTGCGACCTTACCATCCTTAAAGACATTTCTGTAAATCTTAGCAGCAACATTTGGTAATTTTGCTAATAAGTCAATGGAATCTTCATAAGTGTATTTCCAGTATTCCTTCTTGTTAACACCTTCAGCGTAAGCTTTAGCAAATTTAGATTCTGATTCTAAGGCATTGACTGCAATTGAAAATTGAGCCATTGGATGTAAATCAGTTGGACAGGTGTCTAAAAGATCAATAACGTGTTTTGGTAATTCAGATCTTGAAGCTAATTCAGCAGAGAAAGCTTTAGTTTGAGCAGCGGATGGGACTTCACCAGTTAACAATAACCAGAATAAAGCTTCTGGTAAAGGTTCACTTGAACCTTCGGCCTTTGGTAAAGCTTTTTGAATATCTGGGATAGTCATACCTCTGAATCTGATACCTTCAAGTGGGTCAAGAACTGAACCTTCCCAAACTAAACCTTTGATACCTCTCATACCACCATAAGCTTGTTCAAGTAAAACTTCACCGATAACGGTTTTACCGTATTTGGATTTTAAATCCTTAACTTCTGCTTGCCAGCCTGGAAGAAGTTGAGCAAATCTTTCCTTTAAGGTTGGTTCTGCAGTAGAGTAAGCTCTTGCTGCCTGTCTTGTGATGTTTCTAATAGACATTGGTGATGTGTTGTATGATAAAGTGTACCAAATTTGGTAATTAAAAAGGTGTAAATTTATCAGGATGAGCCAACTGGATGGCAACAAGTGGGAACGTAGCAGTTATAAACCGGAATGCACCACCATCATCTTTTGCGGGTCATTCCCCACTGCAACGGCCTGGCGGAAAGTGCGGGAATTTTCGGTGCCGAGATTTCATCACGTATTGCAACGGGTTTTCGCGGAATTGGGCGGGTGTTCGCGGATTTTTCTGGAAATTGCCGCCGCACACGTCCCAAGTCCCAAGTCACGTGGTTTGCACGTGCTGCTGCACCGCGCAAAATAAACACGTCCGTGCACCGCACTTTTCTCTTTTTCACTTTTTTTAAAAATAGAATGCTAGCCGCGACATATTTTGCTGTTGCGCCTGGCGCCGATATCGTGTCAAATGATATGATAACCTACAATCTCCAAAAATGTGTACGGTAGATACAGTGTTGAACAGAATAGCTCAGTCAGCGAAATAGCACCAATAGTTCGGATGTCCAAGGTTCCTCGCAACTTCAAGCTACTGGAAGAACTAGAAAAGGGAGAAAAGGGGTTTGGCCCGGAGTCCTGCTCCTATGGTCTAGCTGATCCTAACGACATCTCAATGACAAACTGGAATGCAACGATTCTTGGCCCACCAAACTCAAACCACGAAAATAGAATTTACTCCTTGAGAATAACTTGCGGTAAAGAATATCCCGATAAACCTCCCATTGTAAAATTTATTTCAAAGATCAATTTACCCTGCGTTGACAAATCAAATGGTAATGTAATCCCTGAAAACTTCAAAACTCTTTCAAATTGGTCAAGATCTTACTCAATCGAAATCATCTTGTTAGATTTACGCAAATTAATGGCCAATCCTCACAATAAAAAACTATCTCAGCCAAAGGAGGGTGAGACTTTCTAGTGGTTCGTTGGTACCTTAAGTCTATACATACACATATTCAACACAATTTTTATAATGCTATTATGTAACTTTTAAGCTATTAGCTATAATGTAAACAAAAAAATTCAGTCTTGGTGCTTTTCGTAATACTCTTTCATTTTGTTTCGAAATATCCCGTCTGCTTTCAAGAATGCTTCAATATCTCTTTGATAACCAACTTTATTATCATTTTCGTTGGTTATTTCAATATCTCGATATACAAGGCCTTCATATCCATTAACCTTCAGCTTACTACTGTGTGAAGGGGTAAGTTTATACCCTATCACTTCTTTTTTTCCTTTCTCAAGACATCGTGCAAAAACTCGTTTAAATGGCAAACAGTATACTTTATTTCCATCATATGTACATTGGTGTTGCACTAATTTATAAACCTTACAGTTTTCAGGTATTGTGGGCAGTTGAATCTCTTTTGAACTTTCTTTTAGCTCTTGCTCTGTAAAAAGCTTCGGATACATACGCTTTATTTCATCTCGGCTGTATACGGGTAAAGCAGGCGCCATATCTTGTTACTTTTCAACCTTGTATTATCACCTGAAACCTCGTTTTCATGTACTGATGATGATCAAAAAATAACACGCACGCAAAATTTCCCCTTTTTACCCCTTTTCCTTTAATTCTGTACCTCTTTTATTTTGTTCACTAGATTGCTTCTATTTAATAGCCAAACAATGAATTTTCCGACAGAAGAAATCAAAATCGTCTTTGATAAAAATCCACCGCCTCAAAATCCAAATTTTGTCTATGGTACTGCAGGTTTCCGATTACCTGCATCGAAGCTCGATTCCATAATGGTTGCAGTTTCATGTATTGCAATTGTACGTTCATACGCATGTTCGGACATCAATGGTATTCCTCAAACTATAGGTGTTATGATAACTGCATCTCACAATCCACCTCAAGATAATGGTGTCAAAATAGTCGATCCTTTGGGTGATATGTTACCAGAAAGTTGGGAACCTTTAGCAACAGAGTTAGCAAATTGTTCAAACTTCAAAGATTTCGAGGCACTTCTTAAACCACTTTGGTTGAAGTATACATCGAAGAATAAATCCAACACTCCAGCTAAAATCGTTATTGCAAGAGATACAAGGGAAAGTGGTTCAAGATTGATTAATATTTGTATCGATTTGTTCGAGCTCTTAACCGAAGAATATGTCAAATTCGATAATTTCAATGAATTAACAACCCCAGAGTTGCACTACTTAACACGTGCATCAAATGATCCCTCATTTGGTGATAAATCCGAATTAGGTTATTATACTAAACTCTCAAATTCTGTACTAGAAATACTGAGAATAAACAAAATTTCAATTAATTCTTTGACCAATGTAATTGTTGACTCAGCAAATGGTGTTGGATCAATTAAACTAAAATCTTTTTTGGAAACTTGTTCAAATTTGTCAGCAAAATTCGTATCTGTAAATGATAGCATTGAAGAGCCAAATTTGTTGAACGTAAAGTGCGGTGCTGATTTCGTTAAAACTAATCAATTCTTACCAAATGGCATTGATATCGAACTTGCATCAAGTGAAAATAGTCTATGTGCGTCTTTTGATGGTGATGCTGACAGATTGGTCTGTTATTTTTACGATAAATCAAGTAGTGAATTTGTTTTATTAGATGGTGATAAAATTGCCATTTTATTTTCCAGATTAATTTATAGTCTAATTTCTCAATTACCTTCAACTGGTTTAACAATCGGTATTATTCAAACTGCATATGCAAATGGCGCATCAACTAATTACATTATCAACGCTTTGAAACTACCTTCTATTTGCGCTAAAACTGGTGTTAAGCATTTACACCACGAAGCTTTGAAATTTGACATTGGTATTTATTTCGAGGCAAATGGTCATGGTACTGTTCTGTTTTCTGACAAATTTACGGATGTTTTGAAGCAATTCAAAAATGATTACATTGCAGCCAAAACTTTACTCTTGTTAAAAGATTTAATAAATCAAACAGTTGGTGATGCATTGAGTGATCTATTGGCCGTAATTACATCATTATCAATATTGAAAATTGATCCCCATGCATGGTCTCAAACGTATCAAGATTTACCAAATAAATTAGCTAAAGTAATTGTTAAGGATAGGCATCAGTTTGTTACTGCAGATGCGGAAAGAAAGTTGGTTGAACCACCAATTCAGGGTAAAATTGATCAACTTATTGCGCAGACAACCCAGGGAAGATCTTTTGTCAGACCTAGCGGTACAGAAGACGCTGTTCGGGTCTATGCCGAAGCAGCTACTACAGAGGAGTGCCAGAAATTGAGTCAGTTGGTTGTCCAGCTCGTTGAAGAATTCTCTTAAGAATGCTCTTGAGAATGCTAAGTGGGATTATCATGAAAGATCGCCATTTCGAGCCCAGAACCGTGTTGCAAACGCGTGTCTTCTTTTTTTTTTAGTTTAATGTTTTCACTTCACGTTCCAATCTCGCTTCACTCCCATTCCTTGTCAGGTGCATGTCGGGGAAACCACGCTTCCAGGTTTTTTTGGTCTTTATAGACAACGGCCATAGCAACTGTTTTTGAGGGTCTTCTGCGACGAAACCCTCTTTACTTAACTCTCTAAGCAAGCAGCAGCAGTCAGCACAGTAAATATTGCCATGGATGACAACTTGACGCATAACCACGATGTCTCCGACCAAGACAGCTTTGATTTTGAATCTATTTTAAACAAGAAAGGTATGTATAGCTAGTGCATGAAATACCATGGTTGTTCTCCTTAATTATGTTATACTAACAAGACTTCACATATATGACAGCCCCAGATATACCCTTACTTTCAGAAAACTTAAATTTATCCGAGTTTAAAGCCACATCTCCTTTACATGTTTCAGGGGACGATATCCAAAATACCAATAATCCCGCCAAGAATGAAGTTTCAAACTTAAGCTCTGATAAAGTACCAAAAACAGATTTTTCGTACTTATCATCACAAATGTCCCCCATGCCAGGTGCATGGACAATTCCGGAAAATACAAGTATCGATAAATACAAAGAGCATAATTTCGATGATTTTATAGACTCAACTTACGAGGACTCTGAGAATAGCTCGCTTTCGCAGTATAATGACCATAATAGTATAACTTATAATAGATTAAGTACAGAGCGAGTGCAAGGCATTTGGGAAGATGAATCAAAAACCTCAATGAATAACTTGTTGAGTTCAAATCCATCAAGCGATTTTGATGATGATGAAGACAACCGCAATGAACATTCCGATTTATATTCTTCAAAAAATGCATCTCCAACAAAAAGCTTGGAATTTGATATAGTTACCAGTCATGCAGCAAATACAAGTTTTCATGTAAATGATAGTGATTATTCAAATAACACATCATCATTTTTTAACTCTTCCGTCCCAACTCAAGACCTTAAGAATATGATTTTGAATGAAACCCCAATTGTGCAGTCGAGCGGCGAATTCTTTAACGCAGAAAATGCAACCCCCAAAGTTGAACAGACGGTGTTCGAAGATGATAAAAAATTTTCAATTTTGACTGCACAAATTGGGAATGAAGCACCCGAACTAATCGCCAATGATGACGAAAACATATCCGAGAGTTTAGTATCTTTAGACAACAAACGTATCGCATCAAGTATTTACTCAGAATTGCCTAGAAAAAGCCATCTCAATTCCATCGGGGTAATACAAAATAAAACTCGAAGTACCACTTCCAGTGTTTATTCAGAACTACCAAGTGATACTGTAGTTGATGGACTGAAAAGTTTTAGGATTTCTTCTTTCAAACCTGTCCTGCATAGGCCTACAACCGAGGATGTAGAAACCACACGAAATGCCAATTTTAATAACAGCGTGGAATCTTTACAAATACCACCAAGAACTAATAGATCTAAGAAAAAATCATTTGTCGAAAGCTATCCATCTGTAAATGAAAATGAACCTTTAGATTTTACATCAAAAATGAACGATAACACAATTCAACTTAATTCTCATGACACAAAGAAAGATGATGCAGAACTCGAAGCTGATGAATCTCAGCCTAAAGTTCGAGTCTCGGTACTTAATCAGTCAATATATGAAAATCATTACGATTCAAAGACAGGTGTGCCGGCACAGCAGAATACAACACTTTCATCTTTGAGATCTCAAAACAATGTCAAAACTTTTCTATCAAATTCAAATGCCTCAAATGCCTCAAATGCCTCAAGGACTTCTGCATTATCATATACATCATCGCATGCTGGCTCATACTTATATAGTGATACAGAGAATGATGAGGAAAAGGAAGAAGATGCTTCAGCATTATTTGTTACTGCAATCTATGCATTTAGTTCCGAGACTTTAGAATCAGAAAATGATTCGTCAATCTGTTTATCTTTTGACCAAGATGAAATTGCATTTACGTACAACTTAGATGATTCGGGATGGGGTGAAGTTACCTTACTTTCCTCATTAAAACGTGGATGGGTTCCAATGAACTATTTCAGATCAACAGTGACAACAGGAATCACAGAAAGTGAATTACAGAATATGACGTCAAAGGAACTGACGCAAACGAAGAAACCTCTGCAATTATTATTAAAACATGCAGGAACATTTTTGCTAAATCCACAAGCGAAATCAGTGTATATTGAGGGTGAGCTCCGTGGTTATACATTTGATGTTGAGTGTTTTAATGGTATAACTGATGGTTTGAGAAAATTATTAATTGAGACTAACTGTATATCAAGATCAAATTCAGTCGTTCAAACTAAGCCAATTGTTAGAAAAATGAGGAAGAAGTTATTACGTGGTTGGTCAGATTTGATTAATAAAGCAAAGGATTATATGGGCACCATTGCAACCCCCAAAATTGAATACTTACAGTTATTAACTTTCCATTTATTGCAAAAGGCAATTACATTTTTAGATATATGGGGATTAGAGCAAGATAGGATTATTGAACAAACAAATTTGCAAGAACGACAATTACTTAATCAACCGTCTAGCGGCGGCATCAATAGTAATAGCACTGGGCTGGAATCTAATTCTCTCGAATCACTTAACCTTGGTATCGTTTATCTTGATAAACCACCTATTGCATCATATAGAGTCAATGAGATCTATAATCAACTGATCACTTATTTATGTCTTATTGCAGGTAGAATTGATTTGGTTGAAAATAATCCACAAAGTTTTCAAATTGTAGGAGTTGTGGTTGGTCATATCAATCTGCTAATCAATGAGTATTTTTTCATTATAAAACTATTGAAAAGTACACTAAATGAGTCGGAAAGTCAAGAAAAATTATCAAATGTTTTAAGCAGGCAAAATACATCAAATGTTGAGCTCAATTTTAAAAGCCAATTAAATTCGCTGAGTTCTCAGACTGAAAAACTTTCATATTTAATCGAAGAGCTGAATTCTTACATCAGAGTATTGCATGATGCATCCAAAAGGGATTTAAACAAAAGAGGAGTATTCAAAACTCATCCAAGCACGAATCAATCCAAAAATTTATATTTTTATTCACGTGAAGGTGGTGCAGTTGTCGTTTGTTCGTGCAAAATGATAGAGCTTTCATCTAATGTATATCGTATTTTGAAAACTATGATAAGTTTCACTGATGATTTAGTTTTACCCAATAGTAGAAAATACCCAAATTATTTGAAAATGCATATACAACCAGAACAGTTTATTAAGCAGTGTACAAGTGCATTGGCAAATAATTCACAGGTTCAAAAGCAAGTCAAGGAATATAGAAGATTATCATTGCTGTCGGGATCAGTTGGTGGTTCTAAATTCTCTAAAAGAGCAAGTAATAGATATTCTATGTTTAGAACTGGAAATGCCAATGATTTTCAACTGAGTTCTAGCGGACTAGATGTTTTATCACATTTTGAAACTGATTGTAATTCAGAAACATCATTTCTAAATCCACATGAAGCAAATGTTCATTTAGAAGATGATGAATTAGCAGATTATGAATTCAATCTTGAAAATGAAGTTCTTAGAAGCGAAAAAGATGGAAAGATTATTGGTGCATCATTTAGAGCTCTACTTCATTTGTTAACAGATGAAAATAGGCCTCCTGACTATATTTTTATTTCTACATTTTTTTTAACATTTAGAATTTTTTCTGACAGTGCTCAGCTATTGGATGGTTTAATCAGGAGATTTGACGTTAACGATACCTATAAAAAAAACAAAAATGATTATAGTAATCCGTGTCTTTTAGAATCTAGGATAAGAAGTAGAAGGAAGTTGGTTGCTAAAGCTTTTCAATTCTGGTTGGAAAGTTATTGGAAATCAAAATCGGATTATATTTTATTAGCGCCTTTGATGAACTTTTTCAACGAGGGTATGAAAACCTTTCTTCCTCTAGAAAGCTATCAGCTTCTGGTTACTGCCTCTAGGTTGATTGGCCAACCCCCTATTGAAAATGTTAACGATAAATTAAATTACTATAATAATATTTCAAATAATCAACAATTATTGCCAAGAAAGATTTCATCCAAATTGCATAAAAAGACATTATCGATCATGTCATTGGGTGCAGATTCCAATGGCTTGTTAGGAGAAATTGAAGCTTATAATGCATTTTTGGATGATATCGAGACTTACGATCTTGAAAAACTTGACACCAATACTGAATTACAAGATAATCCACGTTCGTCATTAAATTTAAGTTTGAACATTGAACTTAAAAACTCCGATTCACATTCAGTATTATTGACGAAACCACAACTGTCAATGATTAAAATGGTCGTTATGTCTTATCGTAGAATGCTGGGAACTCATTGGTATAAAAAACAGCAAGAGAACCAATTTGAACCATTAGATACTGCATCATTAATTGATTCATGGTGGAGTGCATCTCAAGAAAGTTGGAAGATTCTTAACGAAGATTTGACGCTGTTGAATTTCAATGGTTTAGAAATTGCTAAACAACTCACTTTAATTGAAAGCAAGATGTTTTGCTCCATTCAGGTTGGTGAACTGTTGAACCAAAATTTTACAACTAAAAAATTACATTTGAATTTATCACCCAATATTCAAAAGTCTATTCTTTTTACTAATTTATTGAGTGATTATGTTATTGAAAGTATTTTAAAGCCTAATTTACAAATAAGGCAAAGAATTCACGCATTTAAATGTTGGTTAAAAATTGCAGTTTCCTGTTTATACTTGCGAAATTTTAACTCATTAGCGTCGGTTATGACGTCACTACAAAGTTTTCTAATCACTAGAATTTCAGGTATTTGGAATGGATTATCTGAAAAGTATAAGGAGTTATTTCATTATTTGGCGTCAATAATTCATCCGGATAGGAACTATAATACTTATCGAGAAAGGCTTAAAGACTTTTTAACGACAAACTCGCAAAATGATTTGGATATTCCAACCGTTCCATATCTTTCATTATTCCTGCAGGATTTGACATTTGTTGTCGATGGTAATCCAAATTATAGAAAGAACGCAAAGTCTTTTTTGGATGAAAAATTGATTAACATTGATAAATATTTCAAAATTACTGGAATAATTTCAGATATTCAGACGTTACAAATTTCATATAAAGATGTTGGAGAGTTAGGCACGTTTTACAATGACAAAAATACTGATATCGTTAGGTCTGAAACTATAAAAAATTTGAAGAGTAGATTAGATGATAATAGCGATATTTCATTTGCTGACATGTTTGATATCAGAGGCGTCCCAGTATTACAAGAATTAATTCTTTTAGAAATCTGGAAGGTTAAGCAGACTAATTCCAGGGATGATGATAGAAGCTGGAAATTAAGTTGTGCAATTCATCCTCGTGAAAAAGAAATTTAGAGCTTAGTTTTTCTACTGTGATCTAAATAGTGTATTTATTATAAAGATGTGTACAATGAATAATAATAGTAAATAAATAGTTCAATCACTTTTTAGATTGCCCAATGAAGTTGATAGCTGAACCTGCCTTGAAGAAGTTAATTTGATCTAGAGACATGGTATGTTTACACTCAATGACAAACTTTTCACCATTCTTTTTAGTGACTTGGATTTTGATAATACCACCATTATCACCGTTCTTTTCAACCATATCTCCTAAGTTTAATGTAGTTAAGACATCTCCAGAACTTAATTTATCATAGTCTGCTTCATTTGCAAAAGTTAAAGGTAACATACCTTGTTTTTTCAAGTTAGTTTCATGAATACGTGCAAATGATTTAGTCAAAATGATTTTTCCACCTAGGAATTTTGGTTGCAATGCAGCATGTTCTCTTGCTGAACCTTCCCCATAGTTATGTTCAGCAACAACAATCCAAGGTCTGTTTTCATCTTTCCACTTCATCATCAAGTCAGGGATTGTGAATTTTTGACCATCTAAATCATAAACAGTATTCACTTCACCAGTTTCCTTGTTAACAGCACCAATCAAGGTGTTGTTCGAAATGTTTGATAAATGACCCTTGTATTTCAACCAAGCGCCTGCTGCTGATATATGATCAGTTGTACACTTACCTTCAACCTTTAAAATAATAGTTGTCTCTAATTCTTCACCATTCCATGGAGTAAATGGTTCTAATAATTCTAAACGATCAGATTCTGAAGAAACATTAATTTTAACTTCAGGTTTGGGCTTTGGTTCAAGTTCCGGATAAAACTCTTCCCTGCCCTTAATAAAACCATGTGACGGTAAGTCTTCACCAGATGGAGGATTAAACTTGAAGGTTTCGCCATTTTCTAGTTTCATTGAATCTTTCAATGGATTGAAACCCATTTCACCCGAGTAGATCATTGCTGTTACAATATCTGGAGAGGTCAAGAAATTCATCGTATTTCTGTTACCATCATTTCTGGCCTTGAAATTTCTGTTGAATGAGGTGAAAATTACATTTTCATCCTTTGGAGCATTTTCTCCACGGTCCCATTGACCAATACATGGGCCACAAGCGTTTGCAAGGACAATCGCATTATTTTTCTCAAAAACATCAATAAGACCATCTCTTTCCATTGTCGCTCTAATTTGTTCCGAACCTGGAGTAACAAAGAATGGAATCTTTGGTTTTAAACCTACTGATTCTGCTTGTTTAATGATTGAAACAGCTCTAGTCATATCTTGATAGGACGAATTTGTACATGAACCGATTAAACCAGCAGAAATCTGCTCAGGCCAATTGTTTTCCTTAGTTGTTAATTTCAAATCAGAAATTTTGGTCGAAAGATCTGGAGTAAAAGGACCATTTACACTTGGCTCTAAGGTGGATAAATCAATTTCAATAACTTGATCGTATTCTGCTCCTTCATCAGCTTTGAGGAAGTTAAAATTATCGTTAACAGATTTAGCTAGGTCTGCGATTGGACCTCTATTAGTGGCAGTTAAATATTTATAGTGAGCATCTTGCATTGGGAAAGTGGAAGTTGTTGCACCGATTTCCGCACCCATATTACAGATGGTTGCCATACCCGTACAACTTAATGTTTCGACACCTTCTCCAAAATATTCAACAATATAACCAGTACCACCTCTGACGGTTAATTTACCAGCTAAATGGGTGATAACATCTTTTGGAGAAGTCCAGCCTGACATTTGACCAGTAAGCTTTACACCTAAAATTTTGGGAGCTTTTAGTTCCCATGGTGTACCAGTTAATGCATCAACTGCATCTGCACCACCAACACCAATTGCAATGGCGCCTAAACCACCAGCATTTGGAGTGTGTGAATCTGTACCCAACATCATCAAACCTGGAACCGAAAAATTTTCTAAAACGATTTGATGAATAATACCTGAACCTGGGCCCCAGAATTGAATACCGAATTTTTCACCACAAGATCTTAAAAACTCAAAAACTTCTTTGTTGGTTGAAATTGAATTTGATAAATCTTCATCAGCTCCGTTTTTACCAACAATCAAATGATCACAGTGAATTGAAGCTGGAACAGCAGTTGATGGCATACCACATGTAATGAATTGTAATAAAGCCATTTGAGCAGATGCATCTTGCATTGCGACCCTATCAGGATTCAACTTCAAGTATTGTTTACCTCTAATATCCCTGATATCATTTGAAATTTCAGCAGGGTTAACCAAATGAGAATATAAGATTTTTTCGGCTAATGTCAAAGGCTGATTGTTGAGAACTTTGTTGACTTGGTTTAAATTATTCAAAAGTTTTGCATATGGTGGGGTTCTGGCTTCATAGCCTTTTGGAGATTTGATGGATTCTAAATTGATAGCAGTAGCAAAACAACGTGATATAGAAGCAGCAGAACTGGATCTGGCACAATGATTAGCGTAGGCCAACATGCTTGTCTGTGTTTGTTAATTTTCAAAAAATCAAAAGCAGATTTAGATATCGATCGATTCAAATATGGGTCATTTTCCAAAAGTGAGTGAAACTTGGAAAAAAATGAGAAAAAGTGAAAAAAAGTGAAAAAAAAACGTTCGCTTTGATTTTCGATTTAAGACTCACTTACCATATGGGGCAATTGGAAAAATTAAGCGATTCCAATATCTTCAAACACGTCTAAAGGATGCACTTCGAAATAACGTGGATTGTTGTTTTCTGCCCGGATATACTCCTTTCGTGCCATCTCTTTGATAAACACAAGAAGCTCAATGACGTTTTTATCACGCGGAAGCCTAGTAAAACTATTTGCCTGGTGTTTTTTATTGTAATCTTCGCCATCTGCGTATCTGCACATTTTTGATCGGGATCCATTTGAGAAATATTTGGAGGAGTAGAATTCTAAACAAGCTTTTCGGTCCTGTTGAAATTGTTCATTGATTTCCATCTTATCATTCTGATCAATGGCCTCATCACCTTGGTAAACTTGATCATGTGAATGCACACAATCTTGGTAGTACTTCAAATCCAATTCGAGTCCTTTTTTGATAAGTGAGCTAAGATTATTCGTACTTTCCTTGTCTTCCTTTTCATCGAGGATAGTAATATTTGTGAGACCTTTGTTTGAAATGTTAAAAAAATACGTTAACATCTGTAAATTCATCAAAGATTTCCTCAAATCCATGCAGGACAATTTTTTGAGTAACTTACCATCGATATTCAAATTCCTAGATAAAGAAATCATATCAAGATATTGATATAACTCATTCTGTGGGATTTCATTAAATTTATATACTGTTGATTCATCAACTATATTATTCGGAATTTTGTTTATATCACTAGTAGTGAAAATAACTGGCCTGTATGAATAGCTCAAAAGATCAGTTACTCCCAACCAAAAATCTTTATCCTCATTAGTTTCGTCAATTAAATCAACATCGTCAAAAAGAATAACAGAGCAATCTTTATTAGATACTTTTGCAGATAATGTTGACGTTGTTCCTATTTGTTTTAAATGAAACTCAATCTCTTTCTTAGCCCGTGACTGACTCGAATTAAGCTCAAATACAAAACCATCCAGTTCAGATTCCACAATCGAATGAATCATTGTAGTTTTGCCACATCCCAAAGGACCTTCAATAATCAACGAGGGAACATGCCCCGAATAATCCTTTTCGTCATTATCATCAGACTGCTCATCATCGGTATATACAATAAAAGGATCAATTTCTTTGGCATGTTTTTTTTTATTTAATTTTTTTTTTCTTTTCAACTGATTAACTTTTTTTAGTTTGGAAAAAGCAACGGTAAGCCAAGTATTGACGTCGGTCGAAATATAATGCTGTTGTAAATTTTGACTGTGTGATAATGGGCGGTACAGATCACACCATTGCATAGCTGAATTTCCCGATATTGATGCGTGATAGTCTTCGTCGAAAAACTTATTGAACCTTTCATCAAATTTGAGATATTGGTATCTTTGTCTTATAAACTGCAAGTTTAATCCATATTGAGTGTCAACAGTAATGGTGAATGATTCGTTGAATTTAATGAGACACTTGTCTTTGTAGATCGTGTAAAACAAAAGAAAGTCCATTTCAGTTACATCAAGCGATTTCTTGTAAGACTCTGTTCTGATTTTGAAAGGTGTATCGGGATTAACATTGTATAGGCCGATTTCCCCATCAGTTAGGTTGCGTACTTTAAAATGTGTTCGATCAAGGTTGGGCAGTGGTAATAGCGTACTTTCTTTACGTTGCACCACTGCGTTTAGGGGTATCAGTTTGGATTCAGATTTGGCATTCATACGCTGATATACTTCTTTGAAAAATGGATGTGGACTGGAATTTGCCTTCTGTTTTTCTTTCGACAAGGGCGTCGGAGTTGTTGAAATTGAAGAAAGCTTCGATTCCTTGAGTTTCAAAGTGACAAAATGGTGTTTTTTCTGTGGAATTTTAAGCGTAACAGAGAGAGATTTGGATTTATTTCCTGATAATAGTTCAGATAAATTTGTTCTGTTTTGTAATTGGGCAGATTGGTTTTTCGGTTTAGCTGGTTCAAGTTCCGTTTTGGGTTTGGACTTTTTGTTAAATGACAGCAGCAACTGTGCAGGAGTAAACGATTGCTTTTTTCGTTTTAACTTGTCATCCACCACGTTAAAGCTGGACTGGTTGCATCCAATCCCCATAGCTGGAAGATCAGCTACTTGTATTTATATTCAGACACGAACTAATCGAGGTATAATAATAATTTTGATATATAGTGTCAATAGACACGCAAATTCATGCTAACAACGCGAAGGAATGCAAGGGTGGAGATTCCAGCCAACTTACTTTCCAGTCGTGGCACGACTAGAATGAATTAGATGCGACACGCGGAGTTTAGTTGCACTGATTATATAAGACGGTGTTGAAGATTCCAATATAGGTTCGGTGTTAACAACATTGGACACATTCTATGTGGATTTGAAATGTATAAAAGTTCCAACTACATCAAGCATTTTAGCAACAACCTGAAAATGAGTTTGAACAAAAGGACAATTAAAATTGATTCCATTGAACCAAGAAAATACGCCAAAAGCGGTATAAAGTCAGAGAATGCAGATTCTATCGATAAGTTGTCCAATGTCACATTATCTAACGAACAGATGTTCCTGAGAAATGATATAATTGAATACGTGAAAAATACACTCAGAGATTATAAAGAAGGTGATAAACCCATGGGATATGTTATCAAGGGTAATGCTGGTACGGGGAAGTCTGTTATTCTGAACAGTCTGTTCAACGAAATTCAAAGATTGAATCGTCAAGTTAAAGACAAAGATTTAAAGGGTACGAGAAATTCGCTTGTTGTCAATCATCCTGAAATGATTAGGTTGTATCATCGTATTGCTAAATCATTCCCATATCTAAGTAAGAAAGATATAGACCGACCAACTAGCTATATTAATGCGTATGAAAAAGAATGGAAAGGTAAAGGTGAAAAGCATATGAATGATATAGTGATTATTGATGAAGCACATTTATTGGCCACCTGTAAAAATGCCTATAAGAAATTTTTTGGAGAAAATCATCTTTTGGACATTATGCAAACGTGCAAAGTGGTCGTTATTGTGTATGATGACAAACAAACCCTGAGAACAGACCAATACTGGGACGAGAAAGGAGATGGAGGCAGTTCTTTGGAGGACTGTTTGAAAAAAGGATGTAAGGCATACAAAGAGTTTGAATTAAAGGAACAATTTCGTATGAATATCAAAGGTGGGGAAGAAGACAATTCTGATGTTATAGAGTGGATTGAAAAGTTGTGTTTCCAAAGACAGTTTAAACCAGTGCCCAAGCAGAGACTGGACTGTGGGTTTGAGTTTAAACTTTTCGATGACTGTCAAGAAATGTATAAACGCATTGTCGCTAAGAACAAAGAGTTTGGACAATGTAGAATTTTGAGTACGTATGATTTCCCATACAGGATCAGTGGAGACAAAGAATGGTTTGTTACGGCTAGTGGGGGGTTCAAACTACGTTGGGATAAGTTTACTCCTGGTCACGTGGTTCCATGGAGCGAACGGGACTACACCATCAATGAGGTTGGAAGTGTGTACACCATTCAAGGATTTGATCTGAACTATGTGGGTGTGATAATTGGGCCTAGTGTAGTTGTCGATCCGGAGAGCGGCGTGGTGAGCGTCAACACCAACGTGTACGAGGACAAGGCCGGTACGAGCAGAAGAGCAGGCGTTGACCGGGAAGCCGCCGTTGAACGGATCGTGATGAACTCCCTGTACGTATTGCTGACGAGGGGCGTCAAGGGGGTGTATGTGCATGTGGTTTCCCTGGAGTGATGACGGGAGGCGGCCGCCAGAGCCCGGACAGACACTGCTTACGCAATCGCAGATATCGGGGATACCGGTGTGCGCCGTGCCATGGGAGTTTTTACTGCTTCTTTCCTGAGTCGCCAATGGGTGGTTTGTTTTGCGGTTGAATTCTTTGTGTTCTGCTTGGCCCACAACAGTGGTGATACCGGTTGCAAGACTTAATTTTCAACTTCTCCGTCCTTAAGTGGTGGATATTTTGGAAGGTGTTTTAGACCCGTTTATTTTTTATATATAGTTTAATTATCCCGCTAGTTTTTTTTGTTGTCCGTTTGGGAACCTTATATCGTTTGTGTCTTCTTTCTGCTTTTTTTTCCCCCTCTATCCTGTTCTTTTCAGCAGTTTATCAAGATTACAATGAAGCTTGCTAGTACATTATTATCGTTAGCCTCAGCTGCTTCTTTGGCACTTGCAGAAACCCATTATTACCAATGGAACGCAACACTTATTTCAGGTAATCCTGACGGTCTCGCAGAGGTGACAGACATTGTCTCTTGTAATGGGCAGTATCCTTGGCCCGACATTACCGTCAACAAGGGTGATAGAATCATCATTGACTTATATAATGACCTACAAGGATACAACACCTCTCTCCATTTTCACGGTTTATTCCAACACGGAACCAATCAGATGGATGGTGTCCCTGGTTTGACCCAATGTGAAGTCCCACCTGGAAAAACTTTCACCTATAATTTCACAGTTCCTGATCAAGTTGGTTCTTTCTGGTACCATTCCCATTCAAAAGGTCAATATATGGATGGTATGAGAGGTTCCTTTATCATCAATGACCCTGATAATCCTTATGCCGGTCAATATAAAGAAGAAAGACTCATTAATTTAGCCGAATGGTACCATGACAATATTACAACTTTAACTAAATCTTTCCTGGATGTTTTCAACCCAACTGGTGCAGAACCAATTCCACAAAATTTGTTAATGAATGGTTATATGAACAGTTCAATAGATGTCGAACCTAATACCGCCTACTTATTTAGAATTATCAATGTCGGTGGTTTTGTTTCTCAATATTTCTATATAGAAGATCATTCAATGACAGTCATTGCCATTGACGGTATCTATGTTGAACCAAATACAACCGATATGATTTATATTACAGTTGCTCAAAGATATGATGTTTTAGTTCAAACCGGTAATGATACTTCAAAGAACTTTGCCATTATGCAAAAATTCGATGATACAATGCTTGATGTCATCCCTGATGATTTATCACTAAATGCTACAAACGAACTTCGCTATAGCACGGATAATGACTGGCCAGAACAGTATATTGTTGATGAACTTGATTTCTTGGATGATTTCTGGTTAGTTCCTTTAAACGTTACAAACTGTACAAACTTTGACGACTTTGATTATCAAATTTCCATTGACGTTGCTATGGATAATTTGAACAATGGTGTTAATTATGCTTTCTTTAACAACATTACTTACACAACTCCAAAGGTTCCAACTTTGGGTACTGTTCTTTCCGCTAACAATGATTCAGTTGCTGCAAATTCCGAAATTTATGGTTCAAATACTCATTCCTTTGTTTTACAAAAAGATGAAGTTGTTGAAATTGTTTTGAATAATTATGATACGGGTACACATCCTTTCCACTTGCATGGTCACGCGTTCCAGGTTTATGCACGTGGTCCAGATTATGGTGACGAAGATGCACCTATTCCATACAACGAGTCTCTTCCTTATACTCCAAATGAAAAGTCTGCTTTCAGAGATGTTGTATATGTTAGACCTCAATCATATTTCGTCATTAGATTTAAAGCTGATAACCCAGGTGTTTGGTTCTTCCATTGTCATATTGAATGGCATTTACTTCAAGGTTTAGCTTTAACTTTGATTGAAGACCCTGTCGGTATCAGAGATTCCGAGGCTCCATTATTTGAAAACTGGAAAGAAACTTGTGATGCATGCGGTGGTTACGTTGGTAATGCTGCCAACAACTCAGTTGATTTCTTCAATTTAGCAGGTGAAAATGTTCAAGTGAAACCATTACCGGCCGGATTTACCGCCAAGGGTATTGTTGCATTGGTCTTCTCATGTATTGCTGGTTTCTTAGGTTGTGCTGCAATTGGTATCTACGGTATGGCCGATATTCCAAATATGGAAGAAAAGGTTATCGAACAATTAGACTTGGATGAAAGAAAAATGTTGGAAGAAATGGATCGTGCCGACGAAGGAGAAACTGGTTCAAGTGGCAGATATTCTGATGATGGTATAAATGCTAAAAGATTCTCGGACGATATTAATACCACTTCAAGAAGATTTTCCGACGATAACGAGAGCGCTCCAATTCAAGAAATTCATGAATTGGATAATCTTGAAAAAAAATAAATTTAATAACTATGTTATGAGCTCTTTTCCACTTTTTTTTTTCGGTTAATCCCTTCCACATAGTTTCGTTTTACTTTAATTCTACTTTTACTTTTACTTTTACTTTTGCTTATAATTTATTAATTATTTCAATTAGACTTAATAAACAACCTCCTATAAAACTTCTTCTTCGTCAAGTTTTTCATTTTTATTGGAGAAATAAACTGTCTGGATTTGATCCAGTATAATCATAACGAGTGTTGTACCAATACAACCAACACAAAACCATCTATCAAACCAGTTATTTATGAATTCAACATTGATAACGGATTTTCCATTGCTTATATCCCAATCTTTGTCATTCATTGTAAATTTATACAAATGAATTGGCATATCGGTAGAATTTAGTAGCAATGCAGTCGAAACTACATAAACGCCCGTAATTTCACAAATATACAAGTTTGTCAATTCGTAGAAATTTTTTGATTTGTTCTCTAAAAACTTTAGGTTATTTGTTGTTTCTATTGATTCGTTTATATCACCTTGTAAATGACCGAATACTTTGAATTTATTCAGTTCAACTAACTTTCTACTTAGTATTTTAAAATTTCGAAAGGTTAACAGCACGTTTTGAAATGAAAACACAAAAAAGGTAATGGAAATCAAAAAATTTATAATCATAGTTAGTCGATTTAGAAACTCCTGATTGTTTTCAATTATTTCATCATACTTATAATATCTAGTGTCATCAGAAGTATAAACTAATACTATTCTAGCAATCATATTAGATAGTAGATCTCCACTACCATTAAAATTATCACTGTTGTTCTTAGCAAAATTCTCTCTAACTATTGCATTTTCAATGAATCCAAATGTTGTTAAAACCGTTTCACAAGTACTTAAAAGTCCATATAATACTTTATAAATACAATAGATCCAAAATAAAAATTTTATCAGCAAATAAACTCCCTTTCCATTTTGTTTGATTGAACCTAAGTCTCTTACAATAGAATCGATTTTAATCAGTTGATTCCATATCATCTCATTTAATCTCGTTGGCTCATATGATTTATGCTTCGATAATAGCGCTTGTAAGTTCCTCAATTCGTAGTGCAGCCCTAGCTCTTTCTTATTCAGACTAGTATCTTCATTGCCAACATACCAGTCCCATGCATCAAAACATCCCATTATACATCCCATACCATTTAAAATCGATAAACAACTAACTCCAAACAATGACAACAAATAAAGTGATTTCTGCTTTAAATTCCCACTTACTTCACTGGTCGCAGTACTAAAGTACAATATAAATACCAATGCACACCATAATGTTAAAATGCCTAGATAGTCAATAAATTTCTCCAATATTCGTTTGGTATTTCTACCAATGTTACTCTCAAATATCCAACAGTACAATAGATAACTTGGTATTAGATATGTCAAACCAAAAACCAAAAGAGAAAGTGTTATATACCAATCAAAATGGCGAAATTCAAAATGTGTGACTTCCAAAATATCAATCAGAAATAGTCCAATCAATTGGAATGAAAAAGATGCAAACAAGTCAAATGATAAGTTCAGTAATTTCAAGCTCATTTTGGAATTTGAACTCGTTTTCCTGTTATTGCTAATTGTGTGTGTCAGATCCAAACCCTGAATGTTATCCATTGATATCTCATACTCATTACCTAGTGCTTTTAAATATAGGTTGATTGAATTGACTAACCTGACATCTGTTGTTGTAAACAAAATTGGGAGTAGAGTAGGGCGAATAAATTTCTGACATAAATAAAAATTGGCAAGATGTAAACCCAAAAACAATGTCCCACTGAAACAGCGGTATACAAGTGATGACATCTACGTTTTTAAGAGTTTTCACAGTTCTGATGCATTTTGTCGATACATGCTGATAATACAAATCGATAATTCATTGCACGCGGAATGATAAATTTTATTGTTTTATATTACACGTAATTTTATTACTTTCTTGGATAGTGTTCAATTTACAATTTTCTCGTAAATCCACTCACTAATTTTGCTCCATTTATCCTTAAAAACGGTTCCTTGACCGAAGTCAACATTTCCTTCAAGCAGTTGAAACTGAAACCTACCATTTTTTACCGCTAAATCCAAATTACTGTTTCCATTATCATCCCCATCGTACTTAGTAGTGCCATTATTATCAACTTTACTAATGCCACGTAGTTTCAGATCATAAATACTACCAATTTCAGCTTCAAGCATGTCCTTGATCTTCGTCGTTTTCTTACTAGTAAATAAATCATTTTTGTTTGCAAAAATGAGTACGTCAATTCCATTAGGTTTACTTTCCGTAATATTTAGAATTTCTAGTAGATCTTCTGAGACTCGATGACATACCTTAACATCAAAATTACTGGAATCTATAAGGTATATTATACCTTGAATTTCATGAAGTGATCCATGAAGATATGGCAACAGAAAAAGATTTTTTAATTTTGGATTAGCTGGGAAATCGATAACTTCAATATCTTGAAACGTTTTATGTTTAGCAAATTCTTCTGTTAATAATAATTCACCAGATTTTGGCTCCAACGTAGATACTGTTAAAATCGGTAATTTCCCAGTAGTGAGAAGATGAAACAAATTTGTTTTACCAGTTCCTTGTAAACCGCAAAGAACAAAAGTTCGTTTGTTCGATGTAATTAATGAATGTTTTTTCATAAGTAATCCGCCTACGATAAGTAAAGTTAACGTAATTAGGATAGGCACGATCAACGAGCTAGTCTTATTAGTTTCTATAATTGCTTCAACATTGGATTCAAAAGCTGCTGCCTTAGACTCAAAATTTTGCCTAATTGTATTCATAGTGGTGGTTCAATTGATAGTGGCTGTAAGGTAACCTTCAAAAATTGATGATATTGCTAAAATCTTTTCGTCAGCATGAATCTGCGTGGAGCGATTTCTTCAATTTCTTCTCGTAATTCTAGAGATTCAATTTTTAAACAATTTTATACATTCTAAATACAAATTCCGAGAAATGGACTACAGCTTATTATGCTAAAGGTTTTGGCTCAATATCATCTCTAGAATGATCTTCTTGGACACCATACTCTTTAAAATTTAAATATCCATCAGTAGAAAACGTGTTGTAAAATCTGCTTCTATCATACGATGTTAGTGGGTTTCCGTGTTTCAACTTATTGGCTAAATCCGGATTTGAAGTGTAAAAACGGCTGGCACCTATTAGCAGTTTATTATCAGCATCGATAATTGATGCTAGTTTGTCAATATATCTCGTATCTAAGAACCCGCCCGATTTAAGAAGAACCCCCTTCCAAAATAATCTTGGCCACGAAAAGTCAACCTTGTTCAAAACATCACCGGCAGCATCCTCAGCACCTTGAATTCTTGGTTCAACGACAGAAATGTAAGCTAACTGCTTACCTTCTTTCGATTTTCTCCTCTCCAGTTCACGAAAAATGTAAACCCAGGTGACAATTGGATTTATTTCCGAATTAATGCCCAAACCGCCTTGAATTTCAGCATAGGGTGATGATCTGATACCAAAATGTTCAGCCCCAACTGCATCAATACAAGCGTCTACTAATTCTAGCAGAAATCTGGACCTATTTTTAATGGAGCCACCATATTCGTCATCTCTTTGGTTGGAGGAAGCTTGAATGAACTGGTCGACTAAAAACATATGTGCTGCATGAAGTTCAATAAAATCAAAACCTGCTTTATGAATCGCCTTTTTAGATGCGTCCACAAAAGCATGAATTATTTCTTTTATTTCAACTGTAGTCAATGGCTTTAATTCAACATTGGCCTTTTCTGCGGCCGGCTGTTGCTCTTCGTCCATATAAATGGCTGATGGTCCGACAAAAGGAATGTTTAACGATTTGACGAGATCGGGATTTAAGCTCTACCGAGATGAAACAACTGGATGGAAGCAAAGGAACCTTGCTCGTGAATGAAATCAACCACCTTTTTCAATGCTTCAACTTGTCTTTCTGTTTCCAAAACTGGCGAATTTGGAAATGCGCCAAACGATGCTTTTGGAGTTGTAGCTTCAACAATAAGTAATCCACCATTATTCTTTGCTCTATTGGTGTAGTATTCAAGCATTGAATCCGTTGCAACATGAGCAGCAGTGGCTCTAAGCCTACTCGATGGAGCATATACCAGTCTATTTTTGAGTTCCACAGCTCCGACTTTAAATGGTTTAAACGGATTTGTTGTTGCCAGATTTGTCGTCATTGATATAGTTTTATGGTTTTTGTAGTTGTATGCTTTGTTTGCTTTCTTTGTGATACAAAGCAAAATTATATATTACTGGATGTTCAAAAAACCAGCCTGTTTGAATAATTTTTAAACAGTTCTACAGAATAGGTAAGATGTAAGCAACGGTAGCAGTTTCGCTAGCTTACTAATTGAATATATCTATTACGGATTTACACAATAAATTCCGATGTAGTGTTTTACATTAATAATTGTGGAACGCGCTTAGCTGTTCGAAGAGATTTGAGCCAAAAACAGTGAACCTATCAAATGAATTCATCTTTGATTTCAAACTTGCAACTTATTACCGTAATTATCATTTTTGGTGATTCAAACTAAAAAGTCCGATATTGTGATACTTAGTCAGCTAAAAACTAGTATTTTCGCATCTGCTAAAGAATATTGTTGCAATATGTTAACTACACGTGAATACGGCGCGTACACAAATGTTTCAACATTTACAGCGAACATAAAATTAAATGCTTTATGACTTTTTGGTAAACAAAGTTATTGATTACCAATCGCTTGCAGACGCAGACAAAAAGTTATGGGCGTTTTCGGGAAACCTTGTATAATAAAAACTAATCAATGCCCACAGTTGTATATAAAATACATTACCTTGAGGAACAATTTACATGGTTACACTGTCACTTTTTGTATTATTTCACCGTATCTAACTAATTATCCTAGAGTTATTATACAAGAATATGAGGGATATAAAGGGTAGCTAACCAAATTCGATTAAAAGCAATTAAGAAGAAAAGAAGTAATAGAAATATAGATATTTTTTTTGTAGAGTAGATCACATCTATGCACTGACGAGTTTTTCAGTTACATTGGTTTGCTCAAATTCTGGTGATGAATCATCATCCTGACTTTTCTTTTCACCTGATGAACCAACCGATTGTGATTCATTTGAATCAGCATCATCAAGATTACTAATAGGTCCTGCGTACCATTTTCTAGCATCGACAAGATACCAACCACCGGCTGCAAAAAAAACAAATCCTAAGATAACAACAGTATAATTCATGTTTTCTTTGTCAACTGGCATGTAGTTAGGGAAAACAAAAACAATTGAAACAAAAACTGTCCACATACATGCATAAAACATAATTGGTTTGGAAAACCTGCCCATGTTAAACGGTCCTCTTGGAATACCCATTTTTTCTCTATTTAACGCAAATGCTGCAATAACAATAATATAGGACCAATCAGTACTAATGGCACAAGCAGAAAAGATGGCATTCATCGCAATAGTTGAACCCAAATTAATCAACGTTAAGCATGAGTTAATTAAACAAATTAACCAAAGACAACGAAGTGGTTGACCCGTACGTGAATCAAGATGGTACCAAAATTTATAAAAAGGTAAACCACGATCTCTCGAAAAGGACCATAAAGATCTTGCAGTGTAACAAGTTGCAACTGCACCACAGAACCAGACAACAACGAATGCTAGTGATAAGTATGCAATTGCACCAGCCCTACCCATGGCAATGTAATAAATTTCAACAATAGGCTGACCTGAAGTTGTGGCCAAGATCTTATCAATGTCAGGACCCATTGTTAGAGTAATAACGATAACCAAAACCCAACCTAAGACTGCGGTTGTAGTTAAAGCACTTGCAATAGCCAATGGAGTTAAGTACGCAGCATTGTATACTTCCTCTGACATTCTTGAGGTTGCGTCATAACAAGTCATAACCCAGGAAACTTGTAAGAAACCGAAAAGAAAAGCCCATCCATCAGCATCCCAACCAGTTGAATTAATGACTTTACCAAAAGTAAATTCTCTAGTGTTAAATTCAGGGCATTTAGCTAATAGTGTGACGATAAGAGCGATCGTAGCGCAAATGTTAACAACACAATAATATTTGGTAATTTTGGATAAAACCGCACCAGGTAAAGAGTTGATCAGACCGTGAGTAATGATAATCAAAATAGCGACAGCAGTAATGTGACCACGTGTAGGATTGTAAGTATAATTGCTGGTCATTTGCACAATGTTTAACAGTAAAGTGGCACCTCCGAAATCAGTGGAACAGGCACCTGTTAAAGCACCTGTAAAATATAACCAAGCATCGATCCAACATAACAGAGGAACATGTTTTTTTGGAACAACATGTGTAATAACATAGTACATACCACCAGAAGTTGGGAAACACGAAGTAATTTCGGCAACAGACCAAGCAATACAAAGACAACCACAAGCACCAGCAAACCAACACCAAACGGCAGCAGCCGGACCACCAGACCACAAAGGGTAGAGATAAGTAATAGAAATTGTACCCATTAAACCAGAAATGGATAAGGCAAACGAAAAAGTTGATAAAAAATCATAACTTCTACTAAATTCTTGTCTATAACCAAGCTGAGCTAATTCATTGGCATCATTATCAGTAGTTACAGCAGGTGCAGCTTCTAAACCTTTGAAAGGTTTTAATTTTTTTAAAATCGACGACATTTGAAAAGTGCTTTTACAACTGACAGAGGTAGAGCACACGAGTAATTAACTTAAAGTAAGGGTCCAGACAAGAGGAAATCATCTTTTACAACAGGATTTGCAACATCAAGAGAGTGTAGCTACCTTTTAAGGATTCTTTATAGATTGCGCCGCTTGTCAATAGAAAACAGCTAACTACCTGGATATTTTATGTAAGCAAAGTTAATTCCGACCAATGAGCGTGGAAATTTTCGTTGCACCGGCAAGATTCGAGAAACCGACGTTCTAATTGGTCTTTAGAACCGGCCTGTCAAATGCGGAAGTAGAGAGGGTTTCTGTAAAATTCCTGTGGAAATGCGGGTTTATTAATCATAGCTGTGTAGTGAGTAGCAAAACATGCGCTTTAGCTTTAGGTCATAGTAGAGATACAGAGAAGAAAGGCCTTTATTTATAATCCTGAGCTTTCTTGTTGACTGGAAACGAGTTACCCACAAATACCTCCCCATGGAGCACAGCTGATGCAAAATCCGATTTAACTTACCTAATTAGGAAACTGATTTCTTGAAAGCGACGTTGCATCCGGCGCTAGCAGCTAAACCGATTTGACCTTCCTATTTAGTAAATAACTTGCAGGTTTGATTGGAATACACAAAAGCTGCACTTGATAGTATTTTACTGTGGATATGTATGCAGTGTCCATATTCCGTTCTTGAGATCAGATATTGTGCGATAAAGTGTTGTACAACCAAAAAATCAGAAGTAGAAACAAATTAAAAAGTAAATAATAATTGAATCATAGATAAGTACGACTAGATTCAAAGAAAACGATAAAACTTAACGAAGACGTAGTATTTCAAGGATGAATGAAATAAAGTGAAAAAGGCAATTATCATATGCTGGCCTAACTCCAAAGACGTTTCAAAGTGCGTGTCAATTCCCACATTTTTGTTCTGCACTTGATTTGAAATTTCAAATCATTTTACTATATGGGAAAGAGTCTGCAATAACAAAACTAAATTTATATATTACCAACTGAGAAGACATGAGTTTAACCATAGCAAATTTCACACTGTTTTCATTTCGGCCAAAAAGCAAAACGTACATTTTCTTAAACATTAATAACTTTGTTAGTATTTGGTAAAATTATATTAAACTCTTTAAAGTTTCTGATTGAATCAAGGGTTATTTTTAGGCAAAGATCCTGCTCAAAGTATCAACATTGAGAACTGTAAAGTTTTGATTTCGGTTCTAAGGAGGACCTGCGTAAATATTCCTATCGCAGTGCCCGGTTATGTAGTGTAGAAATGGTATAATTTCCCAATTCGGTAATTGATAAAGGATCGGGCTTAATGAATAAAGACTTTCAAATCTTTTCTGGTGTATACTATCACAGCATATTCGTAAGTCCACCATGGTCATACGCAAACGAAATATATACATTATTTAGCTGTAAAGGTTCCAAAGTATTTGCCACTTTAATTTTAACCACCTGTCTGGACCGAGCATTCAAGAAAAGGGTCGAGTACAATAAACATATAAACATTCAACCACAAATACATTATAGTTACTCTCATTGATTTTGTCAGAAAGGCCAAAAACAAACACTTAACAGCAAAAATGAAACCTGAAACCCTGATAGATTTCAGTTTTGAGTACTATGAGGCGTTAAACAGAGATGAATTCATTATTGACACACCATTTTTTAGAGTATACATCAAAAAAGCCGAAATAAATCTTATGGCTTGACTAAATGGTTTATAGCCTTCAGAAGCATTTTTAGAACAACCAAAACTTTTTTGATAAAAAAAGGCAAAGCCAAAAAATGCCCACATCCATATAAACATATTACTTTCGATAGTCAGTTTTTAACTAAATTTCCGTCTTTCTCCGTGCCAAAGGAAAATAGCAAAACTAAAACGTATTCCTAGTATTGGAAATATTCAGATGTTCTCTATTATGTTTGAGATAAAGCAAAAAGTATTTATTGTGGTACACTTTGGATGGTGCTTTAACAAGCCACTATAGATCCAAAAGATTAAATTAAGAATTTACAAACAAAATACTTTGCAGTTTTTCTTGAAAAGTGGGAGAAACCTTTTAGTAATGATAAAATTGACGATGTCTGAAACTCTGTGAGTCCAGAAGATCATTTGGCAAACATCAAGGGGGTAAACAACACTAATGATATGAGTAAGAACTGCATGAAAATGCTTTGAGGTTTGTGAACAGAGCGTTATATTATGCTACAACAGATTTCGTCGCATTTTATTTTTTCACTTTTGCTGTCTATATGTCTGACAGAAAAAAAGATCAAAGAAGTAGAAAAAAGGAAAGGAAAGGAAAAATAGAGAATGAAATTGAGAAAAAACTTGAAGATCAAAAAAATGAGCAACTGACACTTGGTTTATCTTATGATGGTGGTATCAATGTAAGTTATGAAAAATATTTGAATCAAAAGTTTTTTAAGGGCTTAACAATGTAAACTCAAAAACTGAGAAATACTTTAAACAGGTTTTGACATGAATATACGTCGCAGGTGATAATAAAAGTGTTCAATTTTGTCCGTGTATGTTGGTTGTTCATTTTGAGAACATCAAGAAGCAACTAAATATGGCAAACGCAAGTTACTGAAAAACAAATTTTTTTTAAACTACGCAAGGGTACGGGCTCATTTACTGTCAATATTAGTGAAAGAAATTGAATGCAAAAAGTTTGCAAGTATAGACTCAAATGCATTGGAAATAATCCTAATTATTTATATGATTTTATAGAAGATTGGATGTTTGGGAGAGGTTTAATGATAGGTGCTGATGCTATTGGACGTTCGGGGTTTGCAAAGATGAATCAATATTTATAGGAAATGGAAACATCAAAACAATGAAGGCTTTCAAAACTTAATTTGTAGCTGCGCATAATTCACTTGTCATATTTCAAAATGTAGCGATTACTAAAATAGGGAAAACTGGCTTCTCGGAATACTGCATTAGATTGTTGAGAGTTTATCAGACTGAAAGACTCTTATTCTTGCTAGCGTAAAAAAGCGATTGAATTATTTGTAAATGAAGTTTTTCCAGAATTCAATGTCGGGCTTTACGATAGCCGTTGTTCTTTCTGTTCAAAAGAGTGACCAAATTAAGTTTTCTTATAGCTTCATAGTATCATATTACTGTAAGTTTTTCATTTTTATCAACAAAACTTTTTATTGTGACGTTTTTTATTGTAACATGAAGTTTTCTTCAGCAAATTACTTAAAAAATAGTACCGTAGTTTGCGTTGCTTATGCGTTAGGTCGTTGATTTCATAACGAATACCAATTGTTATCTGAGTGGACAAATCAGTAGTATTTACCAGGTAAATTAATTGTTGCATATCAATACCAAAATCACACACACATATATATATATATACTCAAAGCTTTCTTGGTTTTCTCAAATAACCAAAGTGTCTATATGCAAAACCGAACAAGTTCAGTTCTTTCCAGGAGTAAGTCAAACGCAATGTGATTAGCGGATCCAAAAACCAGATAAAAGCAGCATTAGAAATATAATAAAGGAAGCCACTGGGCTACAAGTGAACAAGTATTATGAGGTCAATAATCACAAAAACATTTGGTTGTTTTTTTAACTTCACAGTACAAATGGAAATCATATTACTCAATGCCACTTTTATCAATTACCAAATATTTAGGAAAAAATTAATATTTTTAAAACAGACATGCGACAAACACAGCTGGCATAAGAAAACTTTCAATAATAAACAGTTCCCTTGTGATCCATGTACTTTGTTTATTTGATGCCGGCGCTTCAATCGTCATAATTTATTAACAATTAGCAGCATTTGCACGAAAGGTACATGGAATGTGCACTATTAAGCAAAACTCTTTTTCAAAAAATGGTTTCAAAAAACCGCAACTCTTATCTCAGTATTATCATAACCAAACAAAAGTAGATTCTACTAGCACTGTTCAACATCTGTTCCAACACTGAATTATTCGGAAATACCGGCCTGTTCTTGTTCAAGAAGCATCAAACTTTTTTCCTGGCACGTTAATTGCTAAATAGTGAAAAAAGTTGGGAGCAAAAGAAAAAAGTGTTTGGAAAAACAAGATGAGACACTTCGGTTTTTCCGATAACAACAGAGTTTGTGAATAAGACAATCTCTCAAACATCAACCACGGAGATCCCCGTCCACTCTACTTACTACTCTGTTGCAAAAAACGTGGAGATGGCAAAAACAAACAGCCGCTTACGTAACCGACTGTTCAAGGTGAGGCTGGGCTTGTCTTATCAGTGCGACCAATGGATGGGCAGCGATTTCTTATCTTCCGCATTCTGAAATAGTGCATATGTTATTCTAGTATCGCATTACATAAAGCAAGAGGATTGTCTAACGAGGGAGGTTGACCAGCATCGACGTCGTCGTGGATTGGAACAATTTCTAATCTAATCTTATCTAATCTACAATTTTCTGCACTATTGTAATTTAATCAGTTCTTCGGATTTCCTTATGCATTTGCGTAACTGCGATTAATTGTTCTTCTGATCTCTCGTGATCTCTTTTTCTGTCGTGACGCTGATTCTTCTTCTTTTCTATCTGTACTTGCCACACCTTATGTTATACAATGATAACTCACACAGCTGTTCAGGCTACTAATCATCTGAATACCAAGACAACTGATACAACAAGTCTTATCAATGAAAACTCTAAAAGGAAGATCAAACTGAACAATAAACCTCAAACTCCAGCGTCTGCTTTGTTTGACCTGTATCAGGATCAGTCCGCTATACCTCCTTCTTATAACACCACTATTGAAATTTCAAATGAAGCTGCAACCAAAACTGCATCCAAAGATGACCGAACGAAAACACAGACTCACAATGCCAGCTCTAGTTACGATTCTAAGTCAGTTACTTCAGACTCCTCTCCAAATGCTTCAAGGGCAACCAATCATTTACGTAGATTTTCCTTTCATAAGCGCCCCGTCACCAGATCACTTAAAGCTTCCAGAAAGTCATCACAAATATCTTTCATACAAAAATATCCGGCACAACAATGCGATACTTTAAGTCATGATATAGATCATTCAAAATTTTACTCGAAATATAAGGGAATACTGAAAGATAAAGATGAATTACCCGATAACGCAATCAATGACCTCAATTTTGAATATAACTACGACGATAAAATCAGAGCTCCAAGAATGTCCGTTGCTTCTTTTTTATCCATTAACAATTTGTTACCTCAAAACAAACTCCTCAGACAAACATCTGCCCCTGCCATAGTAAAAACCTATTCAAATTCTTCATCAAATAATACCATAGAGAGCTTAATTGAAGAGCCTGATACTGATCAAAAGGGACATTCTTATAAACCAGCTTCATACGATTTAACTCAACAGTTGCGAAAATTTTCCATAACTAATGATGAATTACCAGCAGATAAAGTTATACCAAAACCAAATATGGGCCCAAACATCTTTGATGAAACTATTGGTAATGACTATAAAATAAAAACTCGAAAAAAATCAGTGGTTTCCAATTCATCTTCAAATATTTCACCAACGAAAGAAAAAGCTTTCAGGTTAGAGGACGACATAAAGACAAAACCAATAAAACAAATAGATGAACCTCTTAAATTGTTGGATGATTATGTCCCCCCTGTACTTAGGCCAATCTCAGTTTCAACGATTGAGTTTCAAAAAGAATACGAAAAAAATAATCAAAAGAAAACATCAGCAAACTTTCCAAAATATGAATTGAAAAGCAATAGTGATAAGACAAAAAATTTGGCGAATAAATCGCCGCTGTTAGATGTAAATGGAAATTCAACAGATCATCCAACATCTCCCCATCTGAGTAAAATACATACTAATTTAATGAATCAAATAAACAAGAATCATTTCTCATTGCCGAATTCTCCAGTAAAACATGACCAAATTCGCTCATTATACGATTCTTTAACACCACCACCATCGAGTTCATCTAATAAGACTACAACGTCGGATTCATCAATAATAATAAACAATAATAAAAATATAGAACCTTCACATTCACATTGGAAACCTAATCATACATGTGCTGCTTGTGAATATTGTGGAGCAGTTTTTAATTTAATTAAACGTAAACATCATTGTCGTCATTGTGGAGGAATATTTTGTTCTGGATGTTTACAAAATTATGCCAATTTAAATTTGCTTGCACATTTTGAAAAGCCTGATCATTTTGATCCACTCACTCATGACTGTGATCATTTATTAATCCCAGTCAGATCGACGGAAACAACAGAAACGTTTACAAGTGCAAATTCGATAAACACACTGAATCAACAGCACTCTCAGATTCAGCCAAAACGATATTACACTCAAAATTCGGGATATTCAAAGTACTGTAAAATTTGTCCAACTTGTTATGTAGCGTGGCTCGGATTCTTAGCATCAGATGAAGATTACGAGGGCAAGAATTCAAATTTTCAAGATTTGCAAGATGACACAGATGAGAGTGATAATAAAAGGGAAACTCCAAGTTGTGTTCCAACGGACTGGAATTGGAGTTCATTTTAACTGATAATTTGATTTCTATATATATGGAGGTAAGTTTATAAATCAAACCTAATGTAATAAAAAAAATTCGATAACTTGATAAGTAAACATTTTAATTGGATTAAAACTAAACTTGACAATTTGTACAAAAATATAAAAACACTATAAAACCACAACTTATCTATCTATGCATTGACATTAACGACTAACTTTGCTAAATGTGTAAAAAAGGTACGTAATGAGACATCCTCAGTATGAACGACTGTACCAGAATCGCCACCAAAATTACCCATTTGGCCACCTCCAGAAATCTTGCCATCATTTTCGGATGGATTCAATTTGGAGTAAAGGAAACGTGCCTGTGATTTACCCTCATCACAGGTGACATATCTTGGTAGTGGAAACCTATCAGCTATAATTGCTGCCGCTTCCTCCTTAGCACCTTCAATCATTTCATAAACACCAGGATATTCATCTTTTGGATAATTCGCTTCTCTCCATTCCGCTGCAACATGTCCAAAGTATATAACTGTATAGAAAAATGCGTCCAACAGAAGAACTGAATCTGGAGTTAATGATGCAGAATCTAATAATACAGGTTCGGGTTCAGAACCATCAGCTCTAAAGCGTACCAAAGTTGGTTGAATCATAACTAAAGAATCTCTTACATCAACTCTTAGTAGTGTATGGTGATAAAAGGCAGTTTCGTCAGGCGAACAATTGAATACTTGCAAAAATTGCGATCTTCTCAAGTGATAAATAAACTGTGGCAATAATGAAAATTTATGCGATAATCTAAAACTTGTTGAGTCATTTTTAGTGTAATCACCAAATGCGGAACATAACTTAACTAATGACTTATCAATCCATCTTAACAAATCTGAATATTCACCACCATTTTCTAATTTATGAACCACTAATCTTGAATACAGAACTGCTGCTGCTTCTTGATCAAATGAATTGGTTAATTCACCCTTATTGGAGGTTAATCTATTTAATGTGGTAACCCTTGTTCTAAATGTACCATCAGTGTGCCTATAGGTTGTTTGAAATTGTAGAAAAACTTCTGGCACAAACGAATTTCTTTGTTCACTAGATCCAACAGTTTGAATATCAAAGAAAATCGCATATGTATGTTTCGGCGAAAGTGCACACATTTTCCATTGGTTTGTCTGGCCATCACCAACTTGAATATCCGATACATTCTCGGCATCCCTTTTCAGTGATTGACAGTGTCCAATTATACCAGCTACTTTCAATTTTGATGAGGTAAAGACTTCTAATTTACCATCAAAATAAGTTAATGGATATCCCTCTTCATCTTTATTAAAAGTTGCTATGAAGGAGTTTTTGAAGATTGATGTTTGAAACGAATCAGTTACAACTAAAACACCACCAGTTTTGTTACTCAAAGTTCTCATTTCATAAATACCAACTTGATCATAACAGCCCGCAAATATATCAATACTGAAAGTTGTTGTTGATGAGTTATCAAAAAATTTATCGTTTGAATCTCTATTAACTCCAATCGCCTTCGTCGAGAGCTTTTTATAAAGTTTGACAGCTTCTTTGTAATGTTTTGCTGAACCTTTTTCAATATCATTATGGGATCTTAAAGCTTCCTTTAATTCAGTACCAACGATTTGACCGGGACCAAATGTACAAGCACCAGCTGCAAACAATGTAATTTTGGCAGCACATTGTGCATATGAGCCTTCAGCTAAACATGACGCAATATTGAGCGCAGAACCTGTAACTCTTAAAGCTCTATGACCAGGTTTAATTGTCCATTTTGATACATCTAATGATTGAATGGTTTTGATAATTTGATTTTTTGACTCTGGAGAAGCTAGAGGTAACAAAAATCTGTTGATTGTATTACTTATTGAGTTTGTTTGAATCTGTTGGTTCCAAGGTCTTGATGCATTACCTTTTATACCTAATTGTTCTTGAACATCCAAAGACTTTAATTCCTTTTTACCTGAAAAAACAAATTTTTTTGAGCAATTGGTAAAACTCAATTCATGAACATTGACAACTGAATCGTATGTAACTAAACCAAAGAAACTACCAGGTGGATGTAAATCTAAAGCAGTAATTAACGAATCTTTTAAACTGTTTAATTCATCTGCATCCTGACATAAATCAATCACATAAATATAAGTTGGTGGAGGTGGAGGTTGAGATCTGTTTAAAATGTATTCCATTGTTGAGGCTTGGGGTAATAATTCAACTGGTACATTCTCAGCTGAGATATTTTGATATTGTGGTGGTAATTGATTTCTATTTCCACAAATTGGACAATTCCATATTCTATTATTCATATCAATTTGTGAGAAAACGTTGAGAATGGATCTACATTTTCTACAAATTTGTGGATCATAATTAGCAATTGGTAAATCCTCCCGTGCCAAAAGTGGTGTATATAAACAACCAACTGGAGACGCCATATTTTCAGATTCTTGACGTGTCACTGGAAACGTATTCCAGTTGAAGCGAACACCGTCAATGTCCTCAATCTCATATATGTCTGCCATGCTGCTTCTCTTCTGCGATTGCTGTCCTGAAAAACTTATTCAGTATGATCCAGCAGAGAAGAATCCAAACATTAGACTCGTGGCAAAACTTAAAGGCCAACACACTGAGCGAATGCAACAAAATAAATTTCAAAAAATCCCACATTGCAGTGTGAAGTCGATCGGCTTTCTCAATTCTATAAAATCATTACTTATTAAGTCGTGCATGTATAGATATATAATGTAATAGTAATATATTGCAAGACCCAGTTAAAATTTTCAGCTTATGGTCGTTTATCAGAAAAAACATCGGCAAATTACCACATTCCACTAAAGGAGATGCCGCTATCAGAATTCAAGGCCATTCGTTTGACATTCATTTCCCGCTCTTGGTATTTTTTTACCTTTTGCTGCTCAAAAATAGCATTTTGTAACAGTTCCCCCACATCTCCACCATCAACAACAACTCCCGCTTCACTACATTTAGCTTTCTGTTTCAATTCATCACACAAGTTATCAATATCTAAATCAGTGAATCTCGGATGTGTGGTAATTCTTTCCCATATTTGTGAACATTTCATTAAATTCTCACTGGTATCGGGAACTTTCTCATTATCATCATTTTGGACATCCACATTCAAATCTGTAATTTTGACATTATCATCCAGCCCAATTTCGGCCTTGGATCTTTCTTCAGACGATTTTAGTAAATCCTCAAACACGTCATGCTCGTTGTCATTATCAAAATCAAGACCTAAATTTACATCCAAATCTAGATCCAAATCATTGGTGTCAATATTAGCATTGCTATTCGTGTAATTGGGATCAATTTGAAAAGCCTGAGGATTGTTGTGAATCACCGCCTGAATATTATCGCTTAATATATCATCGTTATTATTACTGAACAGAAAGTTCATTTCATTATTTTTAGGGGAAGGAACTGTGTCATTATTGTTCATCAATGCAAAGGAATCAAATCCCGTTCCTAGGTTGGTGCACACTGAACTATATTTATTGAGAATATATTTTTCATCATTTTCGGTAAACAGCATTTGGCTTTCATCAAATAAAGATTTATCAAGCGGACTTTGATGAGTCCCGACCTTCGTACATGATTCAGGTGATTTTATTGATATTGATGAATTTGTACCAGAAATTGATGTTTGACTAGTAGCCGACTTTAGTTTGGCTTTCGGAATCGGACAGTCTTTTGTACCGCATACTTGACCGAGTTCTTGGCAGAATAAATTTTCATCATACTCATCTTTGAATGATTCGTTGTTCAGTTTCTTGGTCAAACTCAAAGAAGATTTGCCTTGATTTGAGTAAAATATCTCATCACCTGTTAATGATCCAGGCGTGCAGGAAGTCACACTAGTGTTAGAAGATAAAGTATTAGTATTTCTTTCATCGGAGGAAGAACCTCTTCGTATAGATAGATCATCATCATCGAACTCTTCCTTCGTGTTTAAGTCTTTCGCAATCTCAACGTTATTAGTTTTGTGCTTGTCATTTATGATGCCTCCCAATACGTGATCGTTACTTGGTTTGATTCCTTCTTTGTTCAGCTGGTTCAGCAATGCCTTTACTTGACCTCGAAGCAAATTTGATTCATTGGAGATCTGACTCTTCTCGTACTCCAGTTCTAGTACTTTCTGCTCTAGTTCTTTAAGTCTTTTTTCTTTACGTTCTCTAAACGCCCTTTGGGCAGCTCTGTTCTGGGCCGTCCTTTTGTTCTTTGGCTCACTGGTCAGCGGTTTACGACCAGGTTTATTCTGTGGCTTTTCCACAGATGCGTTCTCCTGTGTCTTTGCATTAGGCATTGTTATTTTTTAGCAAAGCAAAGGGATATCGATAAGAATAAGAGGGCAAGATCTAACCACTGATGCAGAAAAAAATTATGAAAGTGGTGATAAGCTCTGTCGCCCAAAACGTGATTACTAATACTACTAGTAATGCGATGTTCGCTCTCTCTACCCAAAACATATATATGCACTACCCGACTATAAGACACTTCTCCTCATGTTCCCTAACCATAGGCTCCACGACGCCTTAATTTTTGGGCGACAGTTAGCGTAAGAGTTTACTGCTCGTTTAAATGCACTAATAAGTATGACGGCTAAGATGGAGTTTATTAATCGTGATACAAACACGTTTTTTGTCCGTATTTTGTATTTGATGTAGTTTATTAGCATTCTTAGTTTGAGGTACGTCCATTTAATTATTCCATCAATTCCCTTGTCAGCATCTTTTTCTTTCTTGTATACTGGATGCCTGTTGTATTTATAGTCTTGGATTTCAGATTGTGCTGATAGCGTAGTTGAATCAGATATTGAGCGATTTCCAACATCTTGTAAATTCTTTTGAAATTTGAGATTGGATAACTCAGTGGAAATTTTCAAAAGAGTATTATTGATTTCACCCTGCCATTTTACAAATTCGAGTGAGTTTATCGTATTAGCTGCAATTACCTGGCTTGGTGAATTTGTCGTATTTGATGTATTTGTGGGTGTAAAAGTCGAAACTAAATTTGAATTAACATTTGTCGTTCCACTAAAACTGTTTTGCCTGGATTTGCTAAACGAATGATTCCTCGATGCTGGTCGAATTATGTTAGGATTAACACCCGAAGATGCAATTCTGTACAGTGAAGCTGCCGGTGAATGAGATCGTGGATACGACGTGGTGGTCGGATTTTGAGTCAAAATCGAAGGTTGTGAATGTCCTATAGTTTCCAGTTGCTGATTTAAATCTAAACTTAAATGCAAATTTTGCAATTTGTGCCATGATTCCTGTAAATTGGATTTTAAGTTGATGATTTCGGGGTATTCACTATTTGAGTAGTTATTATTTAACAATTCAAGCAAGTATTTGATATACTGGTTACGTGCCCGATTTTTACTCAGACCATTATACTTCAGCCATGCTTTATGTTTCAAACTTTCAGTTGGATTTACTGAATTATTTAAATTTTGCTGATCGCCTTTAGTTGCCTGGTTATACAACCCATACAAATTTAATCTCTCATTAATGGAAGGACGTGGTAGGTTTGATGATTTGGAAAGATCAGTCAATGATTTGATCGTGGCAACTGCCTGTACAAATACCTTGTCTGTACTCACACTAGCATCCATTGCACAAAAGGAAGGTAAGAACCAATATAGAAGAGTCAACAAAGGTAAATCAAACATAAACAAAATAGATAGATTTAGCGACAAGCTCAGGGCCACCGACGCTTACGTAATTTTTTTTCAAAAGTTACTTGACTGTAGATACCACGAGAGTTACAATATGGATATAAGATGAGATACGATGTAATAGGCACTGAAATACTACATGTTTACAAATACAGGGTTTAGTTTTAGTTTAGAATGTATGTCATTGAAATGGACCATCAGATTCATGAATACAACAGCCTCTGATATGCGAAACAGGATCAAAGATCTCATAACCGAAGCTATGGTACTGTTATCACCAGTATCTTATAGCACAAGCTGCTGTGTTGCTTCAAAATAAACAACGTGGAACTAGGACGGTGAGTAATTGACAAATAAATCTTGTTTGCATTAAAAATTGATGCCAAGTATGGAGTAGAACTTGGAAACAGAGTGTTAGCAAACTGAAAAAAAAAAAAAAATAAAAAGGTTTGTTTAAAGAGATGTATTTATTATTTTTGTACATAGAAAAAGCAAAGTTGTTTTTAATAATTATAATTATAATAAACTTAGTTTTCTGGGACTGTAATAAAAACAAAAGAAAGAAAATGTTAGTATTTGGTTGTTTGAGTAAGTAACATAAAATGTGACTGTAATAATACGTACCATCGATTGCACCAGCATCAATAGCTTCAATGATACTGTGAGGTGGTTTACCATCAACTCTACAGCCAACGGATTGAGCGGTACCTAAGATTTCCTTTGAAACAGAAGCTAAACTTTTACCGAAAGATTTTTCTCTCATAGTTCTAGCGATTTCAAAAATTTCATCAAGAGGAATGTTACCTGAGTGCTTGACATTCTTTTCCTTCTTTCTGTCTCTTGGTGCTTCCTTTAATGCAGTGATGACTAATGAAGAAGCAGATGGGACAACTGAACAAGTTGCTTGTCTGTTTTGGATCTTTAATTGAACAGTAACCTTAATACCCTTGAAATCCTTGGTTGCCTTTGCAATATCTTCACCAACCTTCTTTGGTGATAAACCAAGAGGACCAATCTTTGGGGCTAAAGCGGATGAAGCACCAACTTCACCACCAACGGCTCTTAAGTAAAGGTATTTAACTTCACTAGGATCAAACTTTGGAGGCATTTTAGTATCTAGATTGACTGTTGTTTACTAGAGAGCCCAATAACAAATGTGAAGTACGTCTGAGATAGTGGTGAACAAAAGTTTTTCAACTACTACAACCGCTGCCTCAGAGAGGATCCAAAAGCGAAACTGTGGGTGCTGGAGATCGCGCACAAACCATGTTTGCGCATCCGGTTCAGTTTACACAGTCACGCCCAAACATACTTAGTCACGTGCATGACACGAGGGCAAACTGACCTGCCGTTGCGTTTTACAATTACATGATTCATACAATATTGTGTCGAAATTGGTAAGTTTCATAACTTTCTTAGCGGATGCATTGATTTGCCACCGTCCAATGTCAATCACTTTATTGTAAAATCCAAATTTTAGGACTTATTCTTTTTTATTAATCTATTTTAGTATACAGGTCTAGTTGATTTCAAGTAATTTCACACCAGGAAAATACCTATGTCTACCTAATTTAACAATTTTGAGGTTGTATTTTGAGCTTATATCATCACCTTTCTTGAAAAGCTCAACAAACTTGACCAACTGAATCAAGTCTTGTTTGCATTTAATAAATTCAGATTGAAGCGACTCAAAATCTAATTGTTTAATGTTCTGTAGTTCTTCAAACCAGTGCAATTTTTTAATCATTGAGTTGCAATTATTATTTGACTTGTTAAATTCAATATTGCATAGTCTAATTTCATCGTTAATATTTTCGCCGAAACTAGAAGCAGCAATTTCTGTTTGAGATTCTTTTCGTCTTTCTTCGAAATCATCAAATGCCAACATTTCAGGATCTGTAATACTATTCAACGGTTTCCATTGCAACTTGAATAATAGCTCTTCATTAATTGCCTTGTGTTTGAATAGTTTTTTAGGCAATTGATTGAATTGCATAAATGTTAAAGTCTCAAATATTTTAGATTTTAGAATTGATAGCTGGTAAATTAAGTTATTTTCCTCTTTCAAAAACAAGAGGTATTCTGTGATTTTGAGTTCAAGAATATTATCGATTTGTTTATTGATTTGGAAAGAAATTATTGTCAATTGGTAATATACAGACAGATATTCTCTAACATCTTTGTATAAGTTTAGCTCAATGCTTTTCAAAATTGAATCCTGAATTGCTTTGAACTTCAAGTAAATAATTACAAATGTCAATGGATATGAATCATTGGATGTGTAAAAATTAAAATATTTAAAAAAATCTTCCAAGGACCCAGTCTCTGATTGTCGCAAATTCCAATATTTAACTTCTTTACATTTAAATTGTCTTTGTCTTGACGGGTTTAATGTGGGTAATAAAAGATACTCTCTCCAAAACAAAGAAACTGTGTCAAAATAATAAGTAAGTTGTTGAGTGACATTTGGGTTTTCACGCTTGTTAACTTCATGTTCAATTTTAGAATCCTTTAATGAAAATTCTTTCAAATATATCCAACAAAAATCTTTGAAGTCAATATTTTCATTTAATAGCAAAAACAATAGTACTCGACTTACTATATGTAACCCATTTACTTCATTCAAATCGACTGTTCTTTTAGTTTCTAAATATTTCAGCCATTCAACAAATTCAATGCGATTTTCCGATTTGAATACTTTGATAACGTCGATCAAGTTGCTAAACATTTGGTTCAGATTTAGAACACAGTCATTCCAGTCTAACTCAAAAATCTGTAATTGTTTTGGAGGCACTTGGTTATCCAGAATAATTTGCGAGTTCAGGTTGAAACAGTTGGGTGGCGTAGGAGTTATACGATCAATGTCGATTAAGTCAATCCAATCTAACTTTTCAATAACTTTTTCAAGCTGGCTAATTTTGCTACGCAATTTATTAGCAAAGTTTTTTGAATGTGGATCAAACAATGGGATTTGCCATTGTTGAATAGCATCTAAACTTAGCAAGGTTTGTAATATTTGGAATGAAACTTTGATAAACTCGAAGTATTTTGCATCATTTTCATTATTCGGATCAAGTTGTTTCTGTAATTCTGTCCATTGGTTATTTGTAACGAGTGTTACTTTAAAAACATCATTATTGGAAAAGTCCTGTAACCAATTAAGATTCATCGTGTTTGTATTCAAATCTTCATCTTCGTAAATTTGAGATCTTAAAGCCAACGATATAATAAATTTTACAGTTGAAATGATCAAAACTGAAAATTTAAATACTAGTATTCTGAAATCAGTATTGGTGGTTGAAAAAATACTATCTAGTTTACCTTTTTTCGTGTACACTTGTAAAGTGTGTAAAGTATATTCACATGACAATACACTGTTTGACAAGTTGGCGTTGTGACCTAACCAACTAACCAAACATTTAAGTTGATTTGAAATAATGGAGGTGGCATCAAGCAGTGTCAATTCTTGATCAACTGAATATTCTGTTTTTTTCAATAAAAACGTATCCAATCTAGAATTTAGCAATTCTAGGGCATGCGTTCCATGTAGTAATGAGAAATGATTAGATTTAACTATTTTCGAATATTCGATTTGAGAAGTTATTTGGAAAAACTCATCAGTGATATCTACTTGCTTATCTGAGGATATTTTGATAGATTCTAGTGGTTGTATTAAATCTGCCATTTTCCATACATAAAAAGGTAAACGTGGAAAAACAAGAAAACGGGCGTTCTCGTCGTGAGTTTTCGCTTTTCATTGGTAATTTATCGATTACTTACAAGGGCAAGCTGATAATTTAAAGCTAGATTAGTCAATAAATAAGTAATTCATAGGTACATAACGTATAAGATATAAAGTGAAAATATACATACTACATAAATACGATCATGGAATAAATAATGGAATAGACTAATTTAGTAATTTCGTTATTCATATATAATAAATAAAATTTATTTTTTTGTGAAGGTGTGTTGTATAGGAATATAAATATCATCAAAGCGTGAATTGAGTTTTATAAGTGTTATTGTTCTGAAATCGATTAGACGGCTTCAGTTAAAACCTTGTTTAATTTAGAAACTTTAGCTGAAACTGATAAGTCAACAGTGTTGTCACCAACTTCAACAATTAAACCACCTAAAATTTCTGGCTTAACCTCATTAGTAATTTTTAAAGTTTTACCAGAACCAACGAATTTTGAAGCAGCAATTGCCTTTTGCAATCTTGAAATAGTCTTTGAATCTAAAGGTTTTGCAGAAATAACTGATGCTTCAACTATACCATTGTAAGCAGAATTTAAAATACCGAATTGCTTAGCGATATGGGTAAATAATTCTAATCTGTTGTTTTCGGATAAAACATTTAATAAGTTTGTAGTAATTGTATCAAGCTTTAAAGAGGAAGAGATAGTTTGAATGACTTGTTTTCTTGAATCGAAGGATAATGCAGGGTTGGCTAAAATTGCGCCTAATTTTGAATCATTCTTGATTGCAGAGTTTAATTTTTCAACTGAGGCAAAGGTTTTGTCGACTGATGAATCCTTTGCTGCAGCTGTAAATAATGCGGTTGCATATGTACCGTCTAAACCAAAAAGTTGGACAGGTGGTTTAACAGCAGCAGCTGATGCGGTAGCAAGAGATCTAATGAATTGACGGGATGCCATTGTGGTTGGATTTATCTGTAGTTCTTACTTGCAGGCCTTCAAATTCAACAAATCATGCTATGTCTGTACAGTATTGTGTTGTAACTAAATGTCCAGAGCTCTGTGGAGGACGACCAGCGCGAGCAAGCTGGGCAGCTGCGATTCGCTGTGCATAACGCAAGTGGACACCGGGTACACGGGCCAAATGGTGGCGGTGCAAGGGTAGTTAGGGGCTGTGGCGGTGCCCTCCTTGGCTTTTTTCTTTTTTGCGATTTTGGCAGTTTTTGGTGAACGAATTCGTTTCAGTACAGGAGAACGTAATAGGAACGAAATAGGATCCGGATAAAACTGTACAGGATCCTTACACTATGTTCAAGACGTACATTAATAGATCTCTGTCTTGGGGGCTTTCCTCGCAGACCAGAGTGCTTAATTTCAAAAGGTTCGCAGTCACCACCTCAACGACAACCCCGGCACCCGCCAATAACGACATCACAGAGTTGGAAAGACAGGACGAGTTAACTAGGAGACAACTGGAATTGAGTAAGGAAAAGGTTCAATTGAAAAAAGTTAAACCAACCTCTCCCGGTGTCAGATGGTGGAGAAAACCAATCTATCCATATCTTTGGAAGGGTAAACCATATAAACCATTAACTGTCACAAAAGTTGGTAAATCCGGTAGAAACAATACAGGTAGGATCGTTGTCAGACACCAGGGGGGTGGTGTTCAAAGCAGAATCAGAATTATCGATTATGAGAGATTAAAATCCGGCCCTCAAACTGTCATTAGAATCGAATATGATCCAAATAGAACTTCACATATTGCGCTAGTTAAACATAATGAGACTAGTGAATTATCATATATAATTGCATGTGAGGGACTAAGACCAGGAGATGAGGTTGAATCCTTTCGTGGTGGTATACCAAAAAGATTTATTGAAGAAATGGGCGGTAAGATTGATCCTGCACTCTTGTCAGTCAAAATTTCAAGAAAAGGTAATTGTTTACCAATCTCAATGATTACTGTCGGTACAATTGTACATAACATTGGTGAATTCAGAAAAGGTGCTGCTAAATATTGTCGTGCTGCAGGCTCTTATGGTCGTATAGTTGCTAAATTACCTGAAGAGAATAGAGCAATTGTTCAACTACAATCAGGTGAACAGAGATATGTTGCACTAGAAGCATGTGCAACATTAGGTGTTACTTCTAATTCTGCCCATCATAATGAATCATTAGGTAAGGCGGGAAGAAGTAGACATAAAGGTATCAGACCAACAGTTAGAGGTGTGGCAATGAATACTTGTGACCATCCTTTGGGTGGTGGTAGAGGTAAATCAAAATCCAACAAGCCTTCAATGTCTCCATGGGGTGTGTTGGCTAAGGGTGGTTTCAAGACCAGAAAGGGCAAACACGAGAATAAGAACAAATTCAAAGACAGACCAAGAGGTGCTGCTAGAAAGTAATCGGTGTGGTATAGTCTTTCCTGTAAATACTGATTTGAATTATGCAAGGTTATGTGAATTTTAAATCTATAAATATGTACTCATACATTAATTAAAGTATAAACTCATCAAGAAACCACTTATGCATCCTGTAATCACCTGTTATCAACTCCGGATGAAAAGAAGTACCAAAAATATTCTCCTGTTTGATAGCCACAATCATTTCGCTATCTTTACTTTGGTTGACCTTTAAAAGCACTTCTGGTTTGGACCTACTAGATGTGCCCCTAATAGTAGGTGCACGCACCATTCCATTTTGAATGTCATGTTCAACTATATTTTCCTTGTTTATCGTATTGGACGATGATAAAACTTTTTTGATAACTGGAGCTCTTATAAACATACAACTAAATTTGGCATTGTTTAATTCTCCACTGAACTTATCTAATATGAAATTCTTGTTGAAGGAATCAAGCTGCCTGCCAAACGAATTTCTTTGAATCTGAACATCTAAACCGCCAATTACCCTATATTTCATTGCTGTCTCAACATTTTCACCACCTAGATTGATTTTGGTATTAACAATTTCATTGCTCAACAAAATCAACCCTGCACAGGTACCCCAGCATGGAAGTTTTTTAACTTGAACTAACTCTCTAAGTGGCTCTAGTAATTTATTACGTTGTAATAATATCGACATGGTGGTGCTCTCACCACCTGGGAAAATTAGCCCACTCAAGTTTTCCACGTCTTCAAGCGTTTTCACTTCCCTAGTTTCAAATTCATACTTTGAACTATATTTAGAATCATTCGATAATTCCATAAACAATGATTTTAAGTGTGAAATATGTTCAAAATAAGAACCCTGAAGTGCCAGGACACCAACAATAATCAAAATCTTGTCAGTCGTCATTATTGCCGTGCAACAAAACTCAAAATAAGCAAGTATCTCGTTTGGAGAAGAGACTAAACAGTTTCCGAACAGCTGCTTAAAAATGCTAAACCTCGACGTAAGTTCAGACTTTTTATTTCAGTTGTTTTAAGCAAACATTATGCTACCAAATCGATTACACTCGAAATCATTTCATTCAAAACGCCAAACCTGATATTGTCACGACCGACCAAAAAATGCTACATGGTTATATTGGATCTCCACGGCAGAAAAATATGATCTAAAATCTCTCAAGTGTTTCACCTATCTTTGTTGGACTATGTGACTTTTATTATGTTTAAGAGCTGAACAGAGAGGTTTCTCGAATATGATATCCATTTTGATGTTTTTTTCCAAAACGCGTGTGGTCAATATGCCTTTTAGGGCTTTTGTAGTCACTTCTTCAACAAAACGAATATCGGACTATCACATTTGAAGTCTTTCTTTGACTCTGCTATCAGTGGGACAACAACTTGTTTCTGTTTCTAGTAATTCCCGCTTTTCACTAAGCTAAGGCTGTTATCAAGTTTAACAAATGCTCATTTATGTGTCATAAACTTTATGTATTTTCAGCACGAGAGACTATCTAAATGAATCTTATTATTGAGGCTGTTTCAAAACTAATATTGTATAATTATCCGAAAAATTATAAATATGGTGATGTTTGTGAATACTCTTCCAGTACCGATGGCGAAATGTTGTCGACTTCATCATACAACATAAGTACGATATAAATATATATTACACTCAACGACAATGACTGCATCTGATTTTCAACTTAAAGCTGGTTTAGCACAAATGCTCAAAAATGGTGTTATTATGGATGTCACCACACCAGAAGAAGCCATTGTTGCAGAAAAAGCAGGGGCTGTTGCAGTAATGGCACTTGAAAGAGTTCCATCAGATATTCGTAAAGAAGGTGGTGTTGCCAGAATGTCCGACCCGGAAATGATTAAAAAAATTATGGCAGCTGTTTCAATTCCAGTTATGGCAAAAGTTAGAATTGGTCATTTTGTTGAAGCTGAAATTTTAGAAGAGCTTTCTGTTGATTATATTGATGAGAGTGAAGTTTTGAGTGTTGCTGACAGATTTGACCATATTGACAAACATGAATTTAAAGTTCCGTTTGTTTGTGGTTCAAAAGATTTGGGTGAAACAATGAGAAGAATTGAAGAAGGAGCGGCAATGATTAGAACAAAAGGTGAAGCTGGTACTGGTGATATTAGTGAAGCTATATATCATATTAAGCTCATCAAAAAAGAAATTAATGCCATGATGTCCAAATTCGGAAAATTAACCGAACCGAACGAAGAATTGGTTGAATTTGCCAAGAACCACAGAGTTAAACCGGAAACAGTTATGTTGATCATTAATAACAAAGGTAAGTTACCTGTTGTTAATTTTGCTGCAGGCGGTGTTGCTACACCGGCAGATGCTGCAATTTGTATGAAATTGGGCTGTGAGGGTGTTTTCGTTGGAAGTGGTATTTTCAAAAGTGAAAATCCAGAAGTTATTGCTAGGGCAATTGTCAATGTTGTTAACAACTATAATAATAAAAAGGTATTATTAGAAAACAGTACAGGTTTAGGCAAATGTATGTTTGGTGTAAATGTTACAGCATTGAAGGAAAGTGAAAAATTATCAAGTAGAGGCTGGTAATTCTCTGATAAACGTAACCAACAACTACTAATAACATTGTAGTTTTTTTGAGAATATGTATTCTTCAACACACTTGTAATTTTATACGTTTTATTTATATTATGTAGTCTCTAGATTTCACTCCATTAACGAAAAAAAGTTTACTAGTTTTTAAATTTTTTGATCGTTTAAGTCATAGTAAATTTATTCCAAAACTCTCAAAAAATTTGAAAAGTCACGATAAAACTAAAATTAGCCTCCCCACCTTTTCAATAATGACATCACTGCAATGGTTATGGCGCACATGCAATGTCAGCATTCATGCGATTAAGTGAAGAGCATCCTGTCGCTCCCCAAATAAAAGTCAGTAAAGGTCGATCGGCTGGAAAGAAGTCAATTTGTTCTATAAAAATGAGTCTAGAATGGCTCCATGACTTCGGAATTTTGACTCCTGTATTTGAAGGTGACCAAAGGACCCAAGTATAAAACCATGAGTTTTTCTCTTTACGACAAGAATAAGATTTGTTGAGACGATACAAAAGTACAAAAGCGTTAGAGACACGACCGTTGAGAAAACTAGCACCATATAGTTTCTTTTTGTTATTTTTTGTTTCACGAATTTTTCCGGTTTTCTGAGTAGGTACTTGAAATTTTAATTTTTTTCCCTGGTTTTTGACACATTTTTTTTTCTCAAAGCTACTTTTCTAGGATATCAGAGAGCACACGAAGATGCTGAGACAATCTTCCAAAAGAATCAGTTTAAGAATTTCTAGTGGTTTCAAACCAGCAACTAGAATTAATTTGCAAAAATTCAGTTCTTCGAATTTCCAGCTGAATGCAACAATTATATCAGGTAAAGAAACAGCAAAAAAAATCAGATCTGATGCATTCAGCAAAATATTAGAAAAGCAAAAATCTTATCCTGATTTCAAACCAAAATTATCAATTATTCAAGTTGGTGAACGACCAGATTCTTCCGTCTATGTGCGTATGAAATTGAAAGCATCAAAGGAATCAGGTATTGACTGTAACATTATCAAGTTACCTGAAAATGTTGATGAAAATAAACTTGTTAGTTTGATTAATAATTTGAATGATGATACAAGTGTTAATGGTATATTAATTCAATTACCATTACCAAAACATTTAGATGAAGTTAAGATTACAAATCAAGTTTTATCGATCAAAGACGTTGATGGATTCGATAGATTCAATGTCGGTGAATTATCTAAAAGAAACGGTAAACCAAATTTCTTGCCATGTACTCCAAATGGTTGTATGCAGTTAATTAAGGATACTGGTATAACATTATCAGGTAAACATGCAGTAGTTATAGGTCGTTCTGATATTGTTGGTACTCCCGTCGCTGCAATGTTGAGAAATGCAAATTGTACTGTTACTATTTGTCACTCTAAAACTACAAATATTCCTGAATTAGTTAAAAATGCAGATATCGTGATTGCCGCCCTGGGTAAACCAAATTTTGTTAAAGGTGATTGGATTAAACCAAATGCAGTTGTCATAGATGTTGGTATTAATTATATTCCAGATTCATCAAAAAAATCGGGTCAAAAACTGGTCGGCGATGTCGACTTTGAATCAGTTAAAGAAAAAGCACAGTACTTGACTCCTGTTCCAGGCGGTGTTGGTCCAATGACGGTAGCCATGTTAGTGCAAAATGTGTACAGAGCAGCGCTTAATCAATTTAATGCGAAAAATAAACCATTAGAAATTACACCATTGAAGTTGGATTGTGAAACTCCTGTTCCTTCCGACATTGACATTTCAAGAGCCCAAACTCCAAAATTGATTAATCAAGTTGCTGAGGAATTGAATATCAATCATAAAGATTTTGAAAACTTTGGCCACTATAAAGGTAAAGTTTCATTAAATGTTTATGAAACCTTAAAAGATAAGCGTGATAATGGTAACTACGTTTTGGTTGCAGGTATCACCCCAACTCCATTAGGTGAAGGAAAATCAACAACAACAATGGGTTTAGTTCAAGCATTAGGTGCCCATTTGAATATTCCATCTGTTGCTAATGTTAGACAGCCTTCAATGGGTCCAACATTCGGAGTTAAAGGTGGTGCTGCAGGTGGAGGTTATGCTCAAGTCATTCCAATGGATGAATTTAATCTTCATTTAACTGGTGATATTCATGCAATTAGTATTGCTAACAATTTATTGGCTGCTGCGATTGATACTAGAATGTTTCATGAAGTAACTCAAAAGGATGAAGCTTTTTATAAGAGGTTAGTGCCAAAAAAGAAAGGTGTCAGAAAGTTTACTACATCGATGTTGAAAAGACTAGAAAAATTAGGTATTAACAAGACTGATCCTGATTCATTAACAGCAGAAGAAATTAAAAGATTTGCTAAGCTAAATATCAATCCTGATTCAATTACGATCAAAAGGGTTGTTGACGTTAATGATAGGTTTTTAAGAGGAATTACAGTTGGTCAGTCTCCAACTGAGAAAGGTCTAGAACGTAAAACTGGTTTCGATATCACAGTTGCAAGCGAGGTCATGGCAATATTAGCATTGTCAAAAGATTTAAAAGATTTAAGGGAAAGAGTTGGTAAGATTGTTATTGGTGCAAATTACGATGGTGAGCCAGTTACTGCTGAAGATGTCTGTTGTGCAGGTGCAATCACCGCTTTATTGAAGGACACAATCAAACCTAATCTAATGCAAACTTTGGAAGGTACCCCAGTTTTCGTTCATGCAGGTCCATTTGCCAATATTTCAATTGGTGCTTCCTCAGTTATTGCTGATAGAGTTGCATTAAAATTAGTTGGTAAACCAAAAAATTTATCAGTTGAAGAATCAAATAAATATGAAAAAGGTTTTGTTGTTACTGAAGCAGGTTTTGATTTTACAATGGGTGGTGAAAGATTCTATAACATCAAATGTCGTTCAAGTGGACTTAAACCGAATGTTGTTGTTTTAGTTGCCACTACAAGGGCATTGAAATTACATGGTGGTGCGCCAGATGTTAAGCCAGGTCAAACTCTACCGGAGGCTTACACAAGTGAAAATGTCGAACTAGTTAAAAATGGTGCAAGTAGTAATTTACGTAAACAAATTGAAAATGCAATCAGCTATGGTGCTCCAGTTATTGTTGCAATTAACAAATTTGAAACTGATACTGAAAATGAAATTGAATGTATTAGAGAAGAAGCAATTAAAGCCGGTGCTTTCGATGCAGTTGAATCTGATCATTGGGCAAATGGTGGTAAAGGTGCGATTGAATTAGCTAAGGCAGTTGTACGTGCAACCAAAGAAAAACCAGTTGACGAAACCACACCTCCAAATTACTTATATTCTTTAGATGGTTCGCTTGAAGATAGATTGCGCACCATTGCCATCAAAATGTATGGTGCAAAAGATATTGAGTTATCCGAATTAGCTAAAAAGCAAATTGAGGAATATGAAAGACAAGGTTTTGGTAATTTACCAGTTTGTATTGCGAAAACCCAATATTCTTTATCCCATGATCCAACTTTGAAGGGTGTTCCAACAGGTTTTACATTCCCAATTAGAGAAGTTAGAATTAGTGCAGGTGCAGGCTATCTTTATGCTTTGGCTGCTAAAATTATGACAATTCCAGGTCTAAGTACTAATGCCGGATTTATGAACGTCGAGGTTAATGATGATGGTGAAATTGAAGGTTTATTTTAAAGCACAAGAGTTTTTTATGTTTGAGTTTTTGCATTTAATTTTTTAGATTACAATATATTCGTTAAATTAGAAAAAGAACATTAAATAGTAAAAGTAAGGGTTCGTAATATAGATACATGTGAAGAGAACCTAAGCAGAATTCATCTTGTCTGCCATTTTACCTTGTAAAATTAGGGATTCTGGAGCATCAAATTCATCCAACATTAATTCGATAATTCTAATCTTGTCAGGGGTATTGAATTTAGGACAATTGTAGAGGTCATCTAATTCTTTACATGTAGAAACAGTCAAACTTTCATGGTCAACATCATTGGCAAATAAATCCAAGATTTGTTGATGTTTCCATGGTTGGATATCATTATACGATTCATGAGGACCATGGATTAACTTTTCAATAGTGTAACCGTTATTGTTTAAAATGAAAATGTAAGGTTTGATATTCCATCTACAGGCATCAGAAATAGCTTGAACTGTTAATTGCAAAGAACCATCACCAATGAATAAAATGACCCTTTTATCACAGTTAGGTTCGTCAAATTTTTTGAGATCATCAACTGCAAATGTTGCACCAACAGCTGCAGGTAATGAGAAACCAATTGAACCCCATAAAACTTGTGAAATACCTTTAGTACCTTCTGGGAAATGAGTACCAACAATACCAAAACTTGAAGTACCAGTTTCAGTAACAACAACATCTCCCTTATTAATAAAGTAGGAAATTCTTTTCCAAAGATAAGCTTGAGTCAATTTACCGTCAGGACACTTTTTAGCGGTTTCATATGCAAACTTGGATTTTGGTGCAGATAAAGTTTTTGAGAATGTAAGCTTTGAAGCTTTCAGTTTTGCAATCAAGTTTCTCAATGCACCCTTCATTTGGACATCTGTATAAACACCTTTTCTGAATTTGCAATAGTTTGAATGAAACTCAACAACATTTGTAGTCGCATAGGAGTATGAAAAAGAACCAGTATTGTAATCTGATAACAAACCACCGACGGACAAAATACAGTCGGTTGATTCAACGATTTCTTTAACATCAGGAGGAGACAAGGCACCAACATAGTTACCGAAAAATTCATCTGAATCTTCGTTGAACGAACCTTTACCCATTGGAGTAGTGAAAACCGGGAATTTGGTCAATTTGGCCAATTGAGAGACCTCATCAGTAACATCATGACGAGAGGCACACGCATCAACTAAAATAACTTGATTCTTAGACTTTTCAATCAAACCATAGACAGCGTCAGCAAATTCATCTTCTGCTTCTTTGTTATTAGGAGCTGGTTTTAGCTTCAACTTTAATTCTGATAATAAAGAGGCTGGGATTTCAGCATCCGAAAAGTTACTAGGAATACCTAAATAAACTGGACGTCTTGAAATGACTGCAGTTTCAATCAAATCATTGATGACTTTAGGAGCTTCATCTAAAGTTTGAATGACTTTTAATTTATGAGAAATATGTTCGGACATTTTAGTGAAATCATCAAACCTTAAATTACCCAAAGTGTGATGTAACAGCAATTTTTGTTGTTCAGCGGAAATAGAAGGCATACCAACAATATGAATCAATGGGATATGCTCAGCATAAGCACCACCAACGGCATTAAGGGCGGATAATTCACCAACACCGAAAGTGGTGACTAAACAACCAAATCCGTTAACTCTTGAATAACCATCGGTTTCGTAACCTGCATTTAATTCGTTTGCATTACCAACCCATCTTAGGCCATCGACCTCTTTAACGTGGTCTAACAATGCCAAGTTGAAGTCACCTGGAACACCGAAAATGGAATGAACACCAGCCTCCTTGATCTTTTCGAAGACGTATCTACCTAGAGAGATTTGATCTGTCATGATTGCTTTTGTATGTATAGTGGTTTATTTAAAAAATAGTAGTATATAGAGTATATACTTATTGGATGGGAGGAGAGGCGGAAAGAATAGGCGAAAAAATGAAGATAGAGAACAGAAAAGCAAGTGAGCTTTTATAGAGATGGTAGAGTGGCAAGAAGTTTGAAGGCAAAATAAGGCCAGGCTAATGGAAAGGAAGGCACCGAATCCCGGAGAGAATAAGCTGATAATATTTGGTCCTGAACAGCTCCCTATTGTTTGCGCGAGATAGAGAGGGTGTCACAATTTTCCGGAGATTTCGATGCTAGCTGGCACACTGCTGAGCTTTCGGTGACGTTGCTGGGGCGTGTGCTGGCGCAGCAGGTTTTTCCGCGAGCGAGGAGTGGAATGCGAAAGTGCGCAGTCAGAAAGATGGTCGTCACGCTGGGCGCGGGATGCGTGGGCAGCGGGCGCGGGATGTGCGGGATGCAAATTAGCATGCGTGGGATGGTTGCCTGTTTTTTGTGGCCGCGACTGCTGCAGGGTCGTGGCGCGACACGCAGACGCGTTGTGAAGAATACGTATGTTACCTGTGACATGTTTCAGGTAGCCATACGATGCATCCAGACTGGGACGTGTTTGAAGCGTGTGTTTGCAAGGATTGAACCGCAGCTTCATTTGCTGCTCTTCGGTTTGGCATGGCAATGGACTATCTGGATCCGAAATTTGATCCTAGTACCCTCAGAGTGGTGGATTTGAAACGAATATTGCACGAGAATGGCATTGCCTTGTCCTCACGTCACCGGAAGTCAGACTTGGTTGATCTGTTTACTTACGAGTTGGTTCCTAAATTAAAAAAGGATGAAAGAGAGAGGGCCAGAAAGAGACAGGAGAAGGAGCAGGAGAGGGAGAAGGAGAAGGATAAAAGAAGGGAAATGAAGCTTGATGGAAATAAGCAGAATGGAAAAGTAACAGCTGCAGTCAAAGAAGACAATAGTATCAGCAAGAAACTTATGAAGAAAAGAAAACATTCGGATATAACCGCCAATAGGGAGTCAGATGGTACCTTTGATGATACTGCACTCTACGAAGATTACTCACATATTCTAAAGAAACCCATAAAACATAAACGCAACTTCTCTAAACCAGGCAAATCACTAAAAAATGTTAAGGCTGATACGCCAGCGCTCCCCGTTGAATCACTTCACAAACTTGAAGATACTTCAGGGCATACCACACAAAACAACAGTAATTTGTTTGATAGAAACAGTGAAATCAAATTGGATTTCAGGGATTTTGATAAAAATCAGCTAGCTAACAGTACTTTTAATAACCAGGACAACATTTCATCAGATGGATCTTATAATTCAGTTGTGACAACGAAGGCTGATTTGAATAATAATCAAATTGTTAATGAACCTAAACTTGATGAAACCCCTTTACCGATCAAAGTTAAATTGGAACAGAATAATACACTTACGGGGCCTACAAAACGTATAAATCCAGAAAAACACCTCGTTGAACAGGATATTAGTGAAAAACTTATCCATGTTAAGGAACTAAGAAATGAGATTGATAAAGAGTTGCAATCCTTAAAAGATACAGAAGAAATTCAAGTAATTGACACATTACCTATCAATAGATCCAGCAATAGCAGTAGTTTTGACGATGATTCAGATTTATTTACACGGCTTCAAAATGAGTTTGAACTCGAAAATTCAAGAATTGTAGCTGAATCCAAAAAAGTACTTGATATGTTGAATTCCAAAGAACAATTTAAACTCTATAAGTCACAGTTTATTAGATTGATTATTCTTTGGTTGCTTCTTTTATTTGTTTTGTTCACCTTTGCTTTGTACAGACAAGAACGAATTCATGTTGGATTTTGTGGCCATGAAACAAAACCACCATCGTCCATATTTAATTTGAATCTAAAATGTGTCGAATGCCCGGAACATAGTATTTGTTATCCAAATTCTGATATTACATGTCTACCAGAATACACCCTCTCAAAACCGTTAATATGGTCATTTTACGGCCTAATACCAACTTACAACAAGTGCGCATTGGATTCGACCAAAATCAAAAGAATAAATAAAACGGTAAAAAAAGTAGTTGATTTACTATCTAAAAGAAATGCAGATGTCAATTGTGGTAATGGCAAGGATTTTGAGGCCGGATTAAATTGGAATCAAATTGTTGAGATTGTAAATCAACAGTTGATGCTTGATGTCAACGATCAGTTTTATAATTACACCTGGGATAAAGTTAAACTAATGCTTACTACAAGAACAGATTTGCAGTTTATACACGACAAGGAACATAACTGTGACTTTATTCGTTCAACTTCATTATCCAAATTATCCATCAAATGTAAACTAAAGAAAATGCTGCTGAAACTTTTGCTTGAATACAAAGCGTACTTATTCAGCATTACTGCTATCTTATCTGTGTTATCATACATTTTTTACCAAATCAACCAAGCGCAAAAACGAAATGATTGTTATAGAAATATGGTTAAAGAAATCATCAACAAGTTACAAAAGCAAGCAAATGATTATAAAAAGAAAGCCAATGGTGTAAGCAAACCCTACATTGCCAAAATCCAACTACGAGATTACTATCTCCCGCAACTTCACCGCCTGACAAAACCCAATAGTGTCAGTGTTTGGAAAAATGTAGTGGACTCCATTGAAGCCAATAGTAATATCAAAACGGAAGATGCGGAAATCAATGGTGATATTATGAGAGTTTGGTCTTGGTGTTCCGACATCTGAGTGTATAGTAGTGTAGTAATGTATTGTATTGTGCAGTATAAAAGCAAAAAGATAAAATAGAACAAAATAAAAATGACTGAGTCATTACGTGCACCGCCCGGTTTTTTGGTTCTTCGCACAACAACGGTCCTGTCTTCGGAACGTGAAAAGATGGGTGAAAACATGAAAAAAAGGAAAAAGAAAGTGTAATAAGAGAATAAAACAAGCTAGTCGGAAAGAATATGTCAACTTTTGGATCAGTGTTTCGTGTCACTACATATGGTGAGTCTCACTGTAAGTCAGTCGGCTGTATTGTCGATGGCGTTCCACCAAACATGTCATTAACGGAAGAAGACATCCAACCGCAACTTACTCGTCGTCGTCCGGGACAATCCAAGCTTACTACTCCGCGTAATGAAAAGGATCAGGTTGAAATTCAAAGTGGTACTGAATTTGGTAAAACCTTAGGTACCCCTATTGCCATGGTTGTAAAAAATAAGGATCAAAGACCACATGATTATTCGGAAATGGATAAATATCCAAGACCATCTCATGCAGATTATACATACCAAATGAAATATGGTACCAAGGCATCTAGTGGGGGTGGACGTTCATCAGCCAGAGAAACTATTGGGCGTGTTGCCGCAGGTGCTATCGCAGAAAAGTTTTTGAAACAAGTAAATGATGTTGAAATCGTTGCGTTTGTCTCGTCAGTTGGTGAATGTTCAATTGACAGATCATGTTTGAATTCTGAATTTTTGGAGTTAATGCAAAACATCACAAGAGAACAAGTGGATGCAGCCGGTCCAATTAGATGTCCTATCCCTGAAAAGGCTGAAGAAATGACTAAAATTGTTGAAAAATATAGAGATCAACACGATTCAATTGGTGGTGTTGTCACTTGTGTTATCAGAAACGCTCCTATTGGTTTAGGTGAACCAGCATTTGATAAATTAGAGGCTTTACTTGCTCATGCAATGTTATCAATTCCTGCATCTAAGGGTTTTGAAATTGGTTCCGGTTTTGAGGGTACCAAGATCCCAGGTTCAAAACATAATGATCCATTCGTTCAAAAAGGCGATCATTTGGGTACCAGTTCCAACAATTCCGGTGGTATTCAAGGTGGTATTTCCAATGGAGAAAATATTTATTTTTCAGTTCCATTCAAATCACCAGCAACTATTTGTCAAGGTCAAGAAACTTCAACTTATGAAGGTGAAGAAGGTGTCCTGGTTTCAAAGGGTAGACATGATCCCAATGTGGTTCCTAGAGCTATACCTATTATTGAGGCCATGACTGCTTTGGTTTTAGCAGATACTTACTTGCTTCAAAAATCTAGAGAATCATCATTTGGTATTGTTCATTAATTTTTATAGTCATATATAATTGAATTTGCTTAAAAAAGATTACACCTGTAATTTACATGAGATATTACACATCTTGTCTACATAAATAATTCATCGTCTTGGTTAAGCAATTCATCACTGGTGACACGTCTGCGTACGCTTTCTGAGCTTTGTTCGCTACCAGAACTAGCACATCTGTTTTTATTTTCTCCAGATACCTCTTCAACATTATCATCTATTTTCTCATCGGGATTGACAACTCGAAGTTTGGAACGTCGTTTGGATCCAACTAAAATTTGGACTTCCAGATTGTTCAACTCATCATCACTTTCTTTGTCGCAATTATTTTTAACATCATCGCTGATTGAACTAATCATATTTGAGTTAATTGTAGCCGTTGAGACAATCGATAATGGACGTTTCGAAGATATTGAACCACAAGAGTTTGGAGAGTATGAGTACGAATAAGAACTGTTACTCCTCAAAAAGGATGAATCAACTGAAGAATATGACATTTTTTTGGTGATTTGTTTCATATAGTGATGCTGTGGTAATGCACTATTTGAAACATGATATGCTTGTTTCATCGGAATAAAACCCAATGATTGCGAGTGAAATGTACATAAAGACGCATCTTCAGGAATATGATTCAAAGTTGAATTTGTTCTGTTGGGAAATGTAACTAACATATTATGTTTAGGTACTGCAGGTGGAGGAGATGATAAAGGCAGTGGTGGTGATAATATTGACGCATTTGAATTTATCGTGTGCAACTCGGAAAATTGGAAAGGATTGTCATTTATAATACTGGTAGCGTCATAACTTTTTTCCTGTTCCATAACAATTTCCTTTCCAGGTTTGACATCATTTGTGTGAAAGGAGCTTTTAGCGGTTACAAACGTTGCAATTGAGGACTGTGTTGAATTACTCCTTCCTATTGAATGCGACAACATATTTGATGCAATTGACAACGACCTTGTTAATGAGTTTGATCTGGACTTCGGTAGAAATTCAACTTTTGGTTTGTCAAGACTAAACAAATATTTTTGTTGTTCATATTTTTGTCTTTTTTTCATCCAAGAATTTATGGATAAATCATCATTATCTTGAGGATCGTTTCTTTTGGAATTATTGTAATCAAATGAAGTATCACTATCATCAAATTTATAAACTGAATCATATGAAGAAAACGTCAAATCTGAATTTTGTTTATGTTGATTTTCATAAAAATCTACAATATCTTTAATCTCTTGTTCATTTCTCTCTTCCTCTTTTTTTGCCTTGTATTTTTTGTAAAGCCATATAAAGAGACAGATCAAAATAATGATCATTAAAATTGGGATAATCACAGATAAAGCAATGGTTAAATTTTTATTTGAATGACTGCCATTTCGAAAAGATGAGTATGCGTTTAGATTAGTGTAATCTATGTTTGTCAAATGCTGCAAAGTTGTTGCATTAAAAAGATTTATCACCAAACTATCGTTCAATCTTTGTTTTCTAGATGTAAAATTTGCTTGTGAAATTGTTACTAATGTATCGTAAATCATTCCTGCCGCTAAAATGGCATCAAGTGATAGTTCTACGTCATTTCTTGAGTTATTATTATTTGCCAAAATCAAATTTTCACTTAAATCGTTCCACTGCCAAACATTTGTAGAAACATTCAATGATGCAAAATTAGGATAAGCGTTTGAACTATTTAGGTCCTTACCACCCATTAAAAATACCGAAGAAACTTGAAAGTCAATGACTGTTTCATTCAATAAATACTGATTGGATTGTGAGAATACAGGAAGTACCAATGGATCAACTCTTGATTGAATCTGTGTTCCCGTTGATATATGACATGGTCTCTCTGCCCAACTATTATACTGCCAAACAGGAATCTCCATCATACTAACTAATTTATCATCAAACGTTTTACCGCCAAATAATACCTCAGTATTAGAGTTTATCTGCAGTGACGTGGATTTGTAAAATGGTAAAGGTTGAACTTGAGATGATGCGTTTGATGTTTCCCAGGTTATTAGATCCAATCTTACCATCTGCTTGAGAAGTTCAGTGTCAGTATTGTTGGATGGTGCTACACCTGAAAATATATAAATACCAGATGGATCAGAGTTTGTGGATAAATATGTTGAGCCATTATAATACTGAATATCTGATTTTAAACTAATTGGAGTCCAATCATTCGTAGTTGGCTCATACTGATTTACCCCCATTTGCCCATTATCTTGAGGGCATATTGAATAAAGCACAGAATCTGCAATTATAATTTCACAATGGTCTTGAGGTGGTGAAGCAATGGTTGAATTTAATATGCTGCCAGAAGAAATTTTTGTATTAAACGGTATTTTAAAAACTTTATTTAGCAAAGAATCATTTGAGTTTAAAGTATTTTTTGCATCACGATTGTGTAAATGGATGTATAGCGTTTTACTTGCAAAATCATACAGCGTATCTTGTGGTAATAAAGTATGTACTATTTGTGAGAACAGTACTAACAACAGTGTTTGAAGCAGCATTAGCTGCAATAGCTGCATTTCAGATATTGATTACCAAAAAATGCGTTATGTCCATGGTCGATTACAAACTGTTCAAAAATATTTCTGCAGATGCAATTCAGAAAACAAATGAAATAAAAATCATGGGTGTTATTATGTTTCCCAAAATAGAAAGTTCCATATCAGGTAGTCAATAGGATCGTGGTTCGATTCTCACCAGAATTTGAAGCGACTAAGCCTTCTGCATGTTCTAGGCTTTTTAATAGATATTTCGATGTGAAGGAATTCCGGAGGTGCATAATTGCGGAAAGTAAATGTAAAACAAAGCCGGCAGGTCTCTCTGTTGCTGCTTTAGTTGCTTTGTTATTTGCTGTTTGCTTAGAAGCTACCAAGTTTTGTTGGTTTTCGAATTCACATGCTGTTCAGGAGAAAATCATTTAAAACTAACATACTATTGTTAGTGCTGGTTATCATTTCTGTCGGAGCATTTTTTTTGGTACGGTCAGAGATTGAACTAAATGCTGGAATACTCAACAGCGGGAACACAGATACAAAAAATTATTTTGAATATTCCTCTCTAGCTCATTTAATCAATGATACGGATATTGATATCAGAAGGAGTGGAAACTTACCAGTTGACATCGTCGAGGACGCTACATTGTTTACTTTGTGCAGAAACTCGGATTTGCAAGGAATCAAGCAGAGCATCGGTACTGTTGAAAAAAGATTCAATAAAGACTATCATTATCCATGGGTTTTTGCTAATGATGAACCCTTCACCGAGGACTTCAAGTCTGTTGTATCACAATCTGTTAGCGGAGATGCAATTTTCACAACCATACCTAGTGAATATTGGGATGTGCCTGACACGATTGATAGAAAAAAAATGGAAAAAAATATGAAAGCTATGGAAAATGATGATGTTCTTTATGGTGGTAGCGTTTCGTACAGAAAGATGTGCAGGTTCAATTCTGGCTTTTTTTACAAATTGAACGCTTTATCGAAGTTCAATTGGTATTGGAGAGTAGAGCCAGATATTCAATACACGTGTAATATGATTGAAGATCCATTTAAGATTATGATTGAAGAGGATAAGCTATATGGATTTGCCCTTGCAATGACGGAAAATAAAAAAACTGTTAAAAATTTATGGGAAACGAGTCGTCAGTATTTTGAATCAATGGATGAATGGAGTAGTCAAATTGAAGACGGCGAAAACTATAAAAATATCCAAAACACTTCATTAGGATTCATCGAACAAGACGTCGATGAGCAAAAGTTAGTCCGAGGAAAATTCAATTATTGTCATTATTGGTCCAATTTTGAAGTGGGTAATTTGAATTTTTACAGGGATTCAAAATATGAGGGATATTTTAACGCATTGGACAGGACAGGTAATTTTTTTTACGAGAGATGGGGAGATGCACCTGTGCATAGTATTGCAGTCAGTTACATGCTTCCACCTGACAAGATCAAGTATTTCGATAACACCGGTTATTTCCACCAGAAAATTGGCAACTGTCCACGTGACCGTAATGTACTCGACGAGTTACAATGTTCCTGCAAACGGTACAAGGACTTCAGCTGGAAAAAATGGTCATGTGTGCCACGTTGGTTTGACGGACTGAATCTAGACCGTCCTCATGAATCACATTACAGGTAAATTTTACCTTCACGACATATTTCTGTACCTACAATTACCTATTTATTAATGTATATATACCATGAACTACAAAACTCCGAAGCTTTCCGCCGGTGAGCGAATTTTGGGAGGGGCGAGTGCGCAACACGATTTTGCATGCGCAGTTTTAGTGCCGTTACTTTAGAAAGGTTGCTTCACATACTTGAGAAAGAACACAGACATTACACAATACAAAAGTAGAATGGGACGCAGTCAGAGTCAACAGGAACAGCGCCTGCTAGAACTGTTAAATGCTCCGGTCAACAGAAACAAGTGTGGAGAATGTAAGGCACATGATCCCACCTGGGCATCCTGGAACTTGGGTATATTTTTATGTGGTAGGTGTGCTAGTGCACACAGATCGTTGGGGGATAATATTTCTCAAGTAAAGTCATTATCAATGGAGAACTGGTCAAACCATGAAATGTCTACATTGGGTAAAATTGGAAATAAACGTAATAATTCTTTTTGGAATGAAAAAAACGTTCCCTTTCCATATGATCCTGATGATAAAGATTCCCTAGTCACTTGGTTAAGGGACAAATATAATGGCAAGTTCAAGTTTGGATCAGTTACAGATGAAGATTATAATCTAGATGGTGCGTGGGCTGATCCGACTGATGATTACGGATTCGATAAACCTAAAAAATCAAGTAGTCGATTATCCAGTGCATTAGGTTTAAATTATGTTGGCCCAACACGTCTTAGACAACGTAGTATGAGCAATAATAGCAGAAGTTCTACATTATATGATAGTGCCGACAGTGAAAGGGGTACCATGACCAGATCAATGAGAAAGGGTATTGAAAGGAACACTTATAAGGGTGGCTATAATGAAGATGATTATGATGACGAATATTCTAGACGTAACAGATCAAGAAGTTCGAGGCCGAATGCACCATTGCGTCAATCATCTTCCCCGGGACCAACTAAATTAACGTATAGAAGACCAACGGATTCAGAGTACCGTAAATACGGTGACCAAAGCAGGAAAATGAAGTTTGATATGGGTTTTGAAGATGAAGATGTAAATATTGAAGCATTGGCCTTAACTCATGGTAATATCAATCGTGCGCTTGAGTTGATCAAACAAAGCGATGCTAAGCCAAAGAACGAAACGCACCGTCCTTCACTACCAGAACGTAAAGCTTCTTCTGGCGCTATTTTTGATTCCACAAAAGCTGGCGGATTCAATTGGCTTGATGATACAATTACAGCTGCCCAAACCAATAAAACTGGTATTACTAATACTAACGCAGTGGAGAATCAAATTTACCAATATCTCGATCCAAACACAGGTGCTATATATTATATCGACGGTAATGGGCAACAATATTTCGATCCACAGCAACAGCAGCAGCAGCAGCTACAACAGCAAGCACAGATGCAACAACAGCAATTCATGCAGCAACAACAAATGATGCAACAGCAACAACAAATGATGACTGGTGCCGGAACTGGTGCTTTTAATGGTGCTATCCCCGCCGTTGGTGGACAGCAACGTGAGTTGACAATGAACGAACTTGCTCAACAACAACAGCAGCGCCAACAACAAGAACAGCAACAACAGCAACAGTTACTACAACAGCGGCAAATGATGCAGCAGCAAATGCAGCAACCCAACTACTTTACAGGTTTCTGAAATTATATTTTTTCTGTATTTACGTTTAAAATTAGAATATCATAATAGACTGTTCTAAAATATGCGCAACAATTCAAACCATCTAACGGTATAACTATAAAAAAACTCTATAATCTATCTCTAAACCTCTATCTCTCTGTATATTTCTCTTTGCCAAAAGTATACTCCATCAAAAGCAACAGTGCCCAAAGATCCCAGCAAGTATGGCAGTTCTTTCATAAGGAACTGTGTAGCAGTTAAGTCCTCTGGGATATCGGCACATAGAATGGATAAAGCATAGGTAAGATTTGCTAATACTGCAAACATGAATAATAATGGTGAAATTCCGTCAACGGATTTCCGCTGATAATTATGGTACAATTGTGGGAGTCTGGCCGAACAGTATATAAATGTGCACGCCCATGCAATGATCAAACCCAGATCATCTAAATCTGATGAGTTTGAAATACTTGTGTTTATTGGAACAGCCATTGTAGGCGATACCGAAAGGAGTGCAGTTGTTGTAGTTAGCAGTTGCGTTTTTGACATTACAGGGGCAACGTTAAATGAATGTGAACCTGATTCGGTCTCATTATTTGTTATTGCCTCATATTCATCATCCGATATCAATTCTACAACAGAGCCTGGGTAATAGTTTCTGTTTCTGTGATAGTAAAAGTATTGCACATCAAGAATTAAATCACTTAACATGAAATAGCATGCAAGATATGTTTGAAATGGCAACTGCTTGGTTAAAATACATCCCAAAAGGTTGCATGAGTCACCCAAAAGCCATAATATCAACAAATAAGGGGATAAGCCGTCGGTGGATTTCGTGCGATAATTGTGCCACTGTTGTGGAATTAACGCCACCACCCAGAAAAATGTAGAGAGTATCGACAATGGTGTCTGTAAGTGCTTCATAGGGTGTGAAGGAAAACTTGGGTGATACAGAAAGGAAGATATTTGCTTATCTCCAACTTTCTACTTCTTATCAGTGGGGGAGTTTTTTATCTCGCTGCTGGCGTGTTTTCTTTTTGCACCTGCTGGTTTACTGGGCAAGGTACACCGATGTATAAGTCGTACAAAAACCAAAAAAGATTACCAAGGACAACGCCTGAAGTTTGTGGAACAAACTATACAGAGTCAACCTTTTTTGGTAGTGTTTCCTTGCCAGTGAAAGTCCTTCGCAAAACACAAGTTGATGAAACCCGTGTCACACATTGTAATTGCACTTCTTGTGGCTCGCACACAGATAACGGATTTTGTGGTTGTGCCAAACAGAGAGAGCTGCAACAAGAGTCATCGCACTTTTGCCACCTTAGTGCTTCCTTAATCTCTGCTGTTTGCTGTTTCCACGCCTCCGGACTCCTTTTGTTTCTACGAACACACACTTCACAAACACACCATGTCGTCTGCAGTTAACCCAGTGTTGGCTTCCACCAACTCCGAGACAGGAAAGGTCATTTCCCATTTTCGCATAGGCATGGAAATTGGTAGAGGCTCATTTGCTAATGTTTATAAAGGCGTTGATTTGCAGAACAATAACAAGACAGTTGCAATCAAATCCGTTTTCAGGAGTAGGTTAAAGAATCAAAAGTTGGTGACCAATTTGGAGATTGAAATAAAAATATTGAGAAATTTGAAAAATCCTCATATTGTTTCATTATTAGATTGCGTTAAAACTGATAACTATTTTCATTTAATCATGGACTATTGTTCATTGGGAGATTTGTCATATTTCATTAGAAAAAGAACACAATTGACCAGTCATCATCCTGTTATAAAGTCCGTTTTAGAGAAATATCCATCACCTGAAAATTGTAATGGATTACACGAAATATTGGTAGTAAATTTTGTAAAACAGTTAGCATCGGCATTGCAGTTCTTGAGATCACAAAATTTAATACATAGAGATATCAAACCTCAAAATTTGTTATTATGTTTGCCAGCCCATTCAAGTGATGAATTTATTGAAAAAGAATATACTGGATTTTGGGAATTACCAATTTTGAAGGTTGCAGATTTCGGATTTGCACGGTATTTACCATCCACCTCGATGGCCGAAACGTTATGTGGATCTCCACTCTATATGGCGCCAGAGATATTGAGATATGAGAAGTACAATGCTAAGGCTGATTTGTGGTCAGTTGGTGCAGTTATATATGAGATGACGGTCGGTAAACCCCCTTTTAGGGCATCTAATCATATTGAACTATTGAAGAAAATTGAAAAGGCTAAGGATCAAATTTCCTTTCCAACAGATTTCAAAATTTCACAAGATTTAATTAGTTTGATATGTAATCTACTAAAAGCTAATCCAATCGAAAGGATGGGATTTAATGAATTTTTCAACGACCCGGTAATAAGTTCAAACAAATTTGATAATGAACTGGATAATGAATCCATTTCATATTCTGTTGAAAACGAGGAAATGTATGTAAGTGAATATTTAGTTGGCAAGACTGAAAATCAAATAAATGAAAACACAAGCGTTAAAAAAATAGAAAATATTCAAAATGAAAAAAATATACCTTTAAATAAAGTTACAATTGAAGAAGGAAATGAAGAAGAGGAAGATAGTGAAGAAGCAAAAGAAGAAGAACTAAATGAGAGCAACATAAATTATGAGGTTAAACCAAGTGAAAGCATTGCGAAGTCACGTACATTGAAATCTAATATACCTGATGGTATCGTCACAAGAGAGACGATTCAAAACAAATATAAACCTGAGTTTACTAAGAAACCTATTGAAAGAATGTTGCAAGAACAACAAAAGACAATTAGTACCAATTTGAGTGCCAAAAAGAAAATTGGAAATGAATTTGTTGTAGAGAAAGATTACGTTGTTGTTGAAAAGAGAAATGTTGAGGTTAATTCATTTGCTGATGAGATTAGCAAAGCGTCTAAACCATCATCAATTGAAAGACAACCGTTACTCTCTAAAAGAAAATACTCACTATCTGTGAGCCCAAGTAGTGCATTGAAGGAAGTACTCGATTATACATCTGAGAAATTATTTGGTGCAACTAATAACGCGATTAATACAAATGCCGTTATTACCGGGGATAATAAGGTTGATTTGAATAAACTAATTGCATTGAAAAGTAGAGATACTTTCACTGATACTGAGGAAATTATCAGCAAGATTGAAAAGTTAGCCATGATGGCACATTCAATAAGTTTATATGCTGATGTCAAATTCAACCAAATCATTCCCTTACCGCCTTCGAGCAATAATGATACTATGCGTAGTAATATTGATAGTAATAAGGAATATGGGGATAAACTCAAGCTAACATATAAGAAGATATGCCAAGAAGGTTTGGTCATCTACTTGAAAACGTTACAACTATTAAGTGAAGCGATTGAAATTTCTAGTGAATGGTGGAAAGAGAATAAATTCAAAAGTAATATCACACCTAAAATGGGAGAGTTGATTCAATGGATTAGGAATAGGTTCAACGAGTCTTTAGAGAGAGGAGAATATTTGAAACTACGGATTAATAGGTTTGAAGAAGAAGAGGAGAATGAAGCGGAAGATGAAATTGAAGATGGAGAAGATGAAGTGTTTGTGTGTGAAAAAATAATTTTTGATCGTGCCATTGAGATGAGTAAAGACACAGCGGTTAAAGAACTGAAACTTTCCGACGGCTGTAGCGCAGCGCTTAATAATACCAATGGTAACAATAGCAATATTGTGAATGAACTAAAGAAGTGTGAGACATCATATTCGGTGGCTGTGTGGATGTTAGAATCGTTAGTGTACCAGAAAAGCGAAGATACTTTGGATAAAGAGGACGAAAAAATAATTGAGAACTTTGTAAACAGTATTGGTACGAGATTACTAATTTTACGGAATAAAATTGATAATTGGAAGTAGTCATTCATTTCGACGAAACTGGAATGGAATTGAACCGAAATTGGAAATTCAAGTTCATTAGGATTTTGGATTTTTGGATTTTTGGTTTTTGGATTTTTGGATTTTTGGATTTTTGGATTTTTGGGTTTTTGGGTTTGGATAGTAATAAATTTGTAAGGCTAATTTATATTCACTTAATTAGCAGCCAAGTTAAATGTCAGCCGAATGCATGCAAAGTACACAATGCACGAAATTGGCAATTGGGCAACTTTCATTGGCTGAAAGATAGTACCCTGGGTGGAAATTAGACAATAGGGGTGGGTCGAAAAAACTCAAAACGGGTAGCAAGATAAGCAGCGAGCGGAGAAACGTGGGCCTGCACGTGTACGCGGTGTTCTCACGTTTGTTTTGACATGAAAAACAACTATTTGCTTTTGTGAATGGTACACCCACGTTGGAGCTACTGATGCAGTTGCAACTGCTTTAACTGCTGTTAAGGTATGCATGGCCTCCTGATAATTTTTGAAGCTTGATATTTAAAACCCTGGCGTTTTCCGTTTGAATTGCGGCAGGGAGATGGACTTTCCTTCTATTTTTAGCAAGAAATATACATTCTCTCAGTAGCTCAAACAAAAATGAAGTTATCTACTCTTGCAATCATTGCTTCCCAATTATTTGGCGCAGTTAGAGCTGCAGATTCAACCACCTCTCCAGTTTTGAGAACTTATCCAACTATCAGCCCTTCTCTGGCTGAAATTGAAAAGTCTGCTTCAAACGCCACAACATTACAATGGACTACCAACGTTGAAGGTAAACATTTCGACAGATTCGTTGTTGTTTGGTTAGAAAACACCGATTATGATCAAGCTGCTGAAGAAGAAAACATGGCTTGGGTTGCTTCTCAAGGTATTACCTTAGATAACTATTGGGCTGTTACCCACCCATCGGAACCAAACTATATGTCTTCTGTTGGTGGTGACTACTTTGCCTTAAATGATGATAGATTCATTTCATTACCAAAAAATGTTTCAACCTTAGCAGATTTATTAGACGACAAGGGAATTTCCTTTGGTTCTTACCAAGAACATTTACCATACACTGGTTTCCAAGGTTTTAATTTCTCTAACCAAGAAACTTATGCTAACGACTATGTTAGAAAACATAACCCATTCATGCTTTATGATTCATACACTTCGAATGCAACCAGATTATCAGTTATGAAGAACTTCACTGAATTCGAAAAGGATTTAGCTGATGAAAAATTACCTCAATATGTTATTATCACTCCAAACATGACCAACGATGCACATGATACCAACATTAAGGTTGCTGGTAAATGGACTAGAGATTTCATGACTCCATTATTATCAAACGAATATTTCATGAACAACACCTTGGTTTTAATTACTTTCGATGAAAATGAAACTTACGGTGAACAAAATACCGTCTTTTCCATTTTGTTAGGTGGTATTATCCCAGATGATTTAAAGGGTACTACTGATTCTACTTTTTACGATCATTATACTCAACTTGCTTCTGCTGAAGTTAACTGGGACTTATACCATTTAGGTAGAAATGATGTTAGTGCTAACGTCTGGTCTTCATTAGCTGATGCGGCTGGTGTTACTAACAAAGAAGTTGATACTACAAACATGGTTAACAATGAAACTTACTTTGGTTACTTGTTAGATGATCAACTTGCAATCCCAGCTCCAAATGTTTCCGCCACTAACATTGCTGGTAAGAGCATTTTACCTGCTATTTCATCCGTCTGGGCAGATGAGTTTAATGCACAAGTTAAAGCTTCTTATTTCACCTCAACTACCACTTTAGTTTCTGCTACAGGCTTAACTAACGGTGTCTCCATTTTCGAAGCTTCAGCTACTGGTTCAGCTCGTGGTTCTTCGAAAGCTACAACCACCACTTCTGGCGCAAAGGAAGTTTCTTCATCAGCCTCTGATTCTGCTTCTAAAACCGATTCTGCTTCTGCTTCTGCTTCTGCTTCTGCTTCTGCTTCTGATCCTCCAGCGGCTTCAACCAAATCTTCTAACGTTGCGGCAGGTCTCGCTCCAGCAGCAGGTGTCTCTGCCTTAGTTGCAATGGTTTTAGGTATGTTAATGTGAAATTAGTTTTTTTGATTTCTCTTTAACAGTTTTTATCGTATTAATTAATCTATTATTCTTCGATGTGTAATTCGTCTTTGTATTTCTAAAACAGCTATAGCCGCTTGACATGCCGCTTAACGATAGTTTGGGAAAAAAAGAAAGAAAATAAAAAACTCTCGGTTTTCTCGGAATTGCTCTTTCGGTCCCTTTGGAAAACATGTTGGTCTTTTAGGCTACTTTGCATGGTCTAGAGATTCCAGTTTACTATAACTTTTTGGATTCTTCTTTCTGTCCCGAAGAAGGCACCAACCACTACCAACTGTCATAAAAAAATGAGTAGAGTCAGAACGTCCACACTCTTTCCCTCTTCCCAAAAAGACAAAGTTTTTACAGCTAAATCTTATACAGGAGACCTTATTTCGCAAAATAGTAACATTCACACTATCCAAGACCATAAATATAAAACCAAGCATAAGCATAAAGATGAGCATAAGCATAAGCACAAACCACATAGGAACTTAGTCATGTATCATGAGCTTCCTCATTGGCAAAAGGATAATGATTTTATTATCTACGGATATGTCAGTGAAACAAAAAATATATGGCATTGTCTGGACACTCTTTTTTTCTTTAATAACGAAACACTGAATATATTCACTCATTTATTACCTGGTCTAATTTTTCCTATTTTGATGGCGACTTTCATTCCATATTTGATAACACATTCAAATTTTTTGGCATTTATTCCCCCTTGGCTGGTCCATTTACCGGAATTCACCACTACTGATGCAATAGACCGTAACATCTTCTTTCTTTTTTTTATTGGTTTTATGTTCTGTTTGTCATGTTCTGCCACTTTCCATACGCTGAAAGTTCATTCTCATGAAATAGCATCCATGGGCTCACGTTTAGACTATGCAGGTATATTACTTCTTATTGCCTCTTCACTAATTGGGATAATTTATTATTCATTCATCGATCAACCATTTTTGAAAAACATCTTCATTACGATTATTTCAATAATCGGTATTGTGTCTTTGTTAATCACATGGCACCCAGATTTTCGTACTCCTTCGTGGAGATCGACTAGAACTTCAACATTTGTCATATTTGCGCTATCAGGATTAATCCCTATCATTTACGGTTTCTCTGTGTTTGACTGGAACGTTGCCGTAGATAGAGCAGGTTTGAAATATGTTGGTTTAGAAGCAGTATCCTATCTTTTGGGCGCATCAATATACGCTTTTAGACTTCCTGAAAGATTTTCTCCTGGTACATTCGATATGATTGGTAACAGTCATCAGATATTTCATTGTCTGGTTGTCGTAGGTGCTTACTGTCATTTTCGTGCACTCGTTCACGCTTATATTGTTGCTAAATCCATCACCTTATGTGGAGACTTAGTGCAGAGTTATTAGACGCTAGACGTCTAAAAATATCTTTTATTACAGATTTTATTCATACAGTAGAAAGCATACATTCATCCGTAAGTATACATTCATTACCATTTTTTTATTATTATTCTTAAAGTTTTTCTCATACATCCTCTTATCCGATCCATCTTCATTGATACTATTTGGATCAGTATACAAATTTATACACATATAACAATTTAAGACTAATATGGCTTTTCATATATACCAGCAAATGTAGATTTTTTGTAAAAATTTTATCTGATCATTAAGTAGACTACAAAATTATAAAATAAAAGCGAAAATATGAGCAACAGCCTATTTCTGTTGGAACAGGGGACATTTAAAATAATACTAATATTGCAAATATTTTAAAAGACACATCCAGTACTTATAAATAATCGCCTGTCCTGCTTGCGACACCATTTTACAATTTTCAATCCATAAGCTAACATTTCATTTTCGCCAACGTTGCCCTTTCCGATAATAAAGATTTCATAAGGGCCAAACGTGAACCCAAACCCTACCACACGCTCGTCTGTTACGCTGCTTGTCCAATCTTCATAAATCACGGTGTTACCTAGCTCGCTATCATCGTTCAGTATCGAATTGTCCTGATTGTCTTTCATATTGAATACAACCGAGTCTGTCGTTACAATCTGTAGTCGCCGTCTTAAATATCTGTATACCGTCAATATACTCTTTTTTATGATTTTATCTTGTATATCAAACTTTTGAGACTCAGGGAATATACATTGCACTAACTTTTTAGATTTGACACTAAAATGTAGTATTTCACTATTCGAAAGAACATCCTGGACCGTGTCATTGGTAGAATCACTGTTTGTCGTCGAATTTAATGACAACGTGTTCATAATTGAGGAAAATATCAGATGGCGATCATTTAAATTAGATACCAAGGCACTATCATTGACAATCCTGTCAACTAAAATCCGGCCGCTATCAACCATACTATTCCAGATATCCTTAAAAATTTTCTTGTCAAACAATATAGCCCTTGATATATTGTTTGAAATCTTTCTCAACTCATTAAATGAATCTTTATAAGGCGACATTAGCACTATACTGATTTTCGTTGAATCTTCATTCATTATGGTCCTATTGTGATTAGAAAACTGAATGTCGTGTAATTTAAGAAGTCTTTCGTCATTCAATTGATGGAATTGAATTAAGTTGTATAAATGGCCAGTTGAGTTAAATTTAGGCAGACAGATTGGTACCCAAAACGTTTCGCTTGTCGTTAATTTAAGTTCATCTGAAAACTCATTCTTAGATTTGAATGTGTTTGTGTTGAACAGCATTTCAAATAATATCATTAAATCGGAGGTATGCAAGGTATGTCTTTTTGGTCGCATTATACTAATTAGTTTCACATTCGGACCAATGATTAGCCCATACAAAAGGTTCTCGGACTTAAAACTCATCAACTTTCTTTCTAACCTTGATCTAGTCGATAAATGCATTCGTAGACACTGTAAACCACCTAGCACTTGCGATATGTTTAAATTATTAGCTAGGCCGTCGCATATTGAATCTAAAGTTTGCACGTCTGTCGGACCTAACAAATTTCGTAAATCAAAGTTTGCATACTTATTGAAAATTTTCTCAATATACGGTTTCGATAATGCAGAAATAATAAAACTATAAATAAAATCTAGTTGCTGCTCTAGTTCGATGGATGAAGAATAATCAGACTGAATTATGGTCATCAATATTATTGGTGATTTATCTAGAAAAACCAATTTAATTGGATTGCCGGTTTTAGAATCCTTTGATTCAATTACCTTTATTGACTCTTCTTGATCCGAAAATTTATAAAATGATACAATTGTTTGAATTATTCCGGAATATACGACAAACAGATCATAAGAGCCATGCATTGAGTAAATAGGTTTACCAGCTGACGATAATATAAAAAAATGCTGTCTGTGATCAAAAAATTTAGCAGTTATACTTGAATCATCTGAAAGTTCAAAATCTTCGTTCAACTCATACGGAAACCCTTTTTGGATATGTTTGTTTTCATTCTCTAGAATTTGCTCATTTACTGGATGTGGCAATGGAGAAAATATTGTTGAAGTTGAATCATCAGCTTGGGCTATACTATGTGAATCGTCAGTTTCATCGCTATCATTACGCTGAGTTTGGAAATTGCTCAAACTAACATTTTCCGTTATAATTCCCTTAGTTGGCATGGTTCGTAGCTCACTAAACATGATTCCTTTCTTTTTGTGGGCATCGTCTGATAAAGTAACAAGTGAAGCATTTTTGTGCAACGCATGATTCTTGTTATTATTAGTTGTGTGTTCAGAATTGTCATCACTTGACAAGGAGGATGCAAAGTAATCATCTTGAAACTTTAACGGGCTTGTTCCACCACCACAATCCATAGTGAACAAATATACGTATCTTTTATACTTTGCTACGGTAAAAACGTATTTTAGAATAGAAGATTAAAAAAGCGTGGCATGCCCGCACAGACCTATTTGACATGATTAGTATTGGCGATTCTTTGTATGTATCGGTATAAAGCAGATCTGGCAGTGTAGGGAATGTCATTGAGACACAAGAAATCATCATCATCCTTGGCCTCAAATACCCGCCAAAGTGTATACAACAGTGCCGCATTCCAGAAAGAAGATGACAAACAGTCACTTGATCATCGGATCGAAAAAAAGTTTAGACGTATGTCAACGCTTTTTCATAAATCCAAGACTGAAGATGATATACCCATTTATAATACTAATACAAGTACAAAATTTGAAAGTCCATTGGATATTCCCTTACCTAGATCATTGAGCAATCAGAGTGTGTATTTAACAAAACATAATTCAAGCGGAACGTTAATTAGCAGAAAGGCCAGCACAGATACGCAGATTGTCCCTAATGGCGGGAACAATTCCATAAATAATGTTGAATTCACGAATATAAGAAACGGCTCTGATTTTTACGGCAGTCCTGAACTGAGCCACTCACCAAGTTCTGCGAGTTTCGTAGATAAGACTAAAGAAACAAAACTTGGAAGGTTTTTAAGTAAGACTGGACACAAAGTTAAAAAGTTTTCAGATATTAGTGGAGACCAACTAAATTTGGGATTGGGTTTACATGGACATGGAGCCTATCATCCAAGTCATGGCCATAACCATATGTTTCCTCATGAACTGAGTATCCAAAGTTCATTCTTGAATAGTGTTGGAAGTGGGAAGGACCTAAAATCTCCGGTTAACAGAACATTTAATAAGAATGATCAAAAACTTTCTTTTGGGGAGAAACTGAAACTGTTGAATTCTACCAAATACAAAAACTATCATTATCATAACTTGTTGAAGAACAAGAAAGAGTCATTGAAAAAACTTGGATCCAAAAATAACGATTCACTACATGGACATAGTCATAACGGCATAATTGCGGGTACATCGGTTGCATTATTTGATGTGAATTATGTTGAGTTAGAAAATATGATTGCCAATGATGTGCTAAATTTTGAGCAATGTGATCAATATTGTAAGTTCCTATATCCTAGAATTCAACATTTACTAATTCCGCTATTTAGAAATGAGCCATTGCAGTCATCAATGGAAGATATAACGAAATTGGTAAGTTTATATGTAAGGTTACGTAAAGCACAGGAAGTAGGAACTCGTGATACTGAAAAACAGTTTTTTGTCGGTGCTGGTGGTAGTGCTAGTGGAAATGGTGCTAGTGGAATACATAATGAAATGGGGACTTCCAATAGCAGCAAGTTAAATTTTGACATTGAACATTCAAAATCACAACATTCCTTGAATTCGGTCAGTGATATTACGGAATACGAGACCCCATATATGAAACCCAATGCAACATTTAATCACTCGCCATTGAATGCTGAACTGAATTCTCCAACTGCATTTTCCCCGCTGATGAAAATGCGATCTGCTTCATACAGTTCTATATCCAAAGTATTAGAAGAATTGGATGATATTTTAAAATACGGAATGGCTTCCATGATTAACCAATTGTATTATGACGAGGGAAATGATTGTGTTAGGTTTATAAAGGGCCCTAATAATATACTTACAAAGAAATATAAAGATGGAACGAATTTGGTAAGTGCCACTGATGATAGTGGTGTGGACAACAGTGGCAGTTTGGAGGATTCTGACAATTTAGGAAATTTAAGGTCATCCAATTCGATTCATGGAGTTGATATGGGATACAATCCCTCAATTAAAAGTGTTTCCGATTTTCCAGTACTTACACCGACGCAAACTTATAGTTCAGTGTTCAACTATATTTCCGATACCGAAAGAAATAATACGGATAATCATGGCGATGCGGGCGATATGAGTAATAACGAAATGAAGTTGAGGTCATTAAATCTAAACTTGATTCCCGTTGGGAAGTTTGAAAAATGTATCAGTGTTTTGTGGAATACATTTCAAAGAAACATTTTATTTGAACTTACGAGTGTTTTATTGCCTATTGAGCTTGAGTTTGCCAATGGACATCGCGAGATAAGCAAAATCCATAATAAGGCAAATGCAATTTTGTATAATGGTGGTGAAGAATTCAATACGTTTACCAACACGATGGTATACCCGGATATTAGTGGAACTAATAACAACAGTATGAGTGCCAATAATGGCATTATTGGTAGTATTGGAGAATGGAGCGAGATCAATATTCGGAACATTATACTGGTTGGATTTAGAGATTACATTGTGATTCCGTTGTATGAAATGAACCGACAGTTTGAGGATGTCGAAGGTGTTGGTGTTGAGTTAGAGAAAATACACAATGATATCAAAAATAAAAAGGACGACGCTAAAAATATCAATGGCTACGTGCAGGAGTACAGCGAAGCTTACTCTCTGCTACAGTGCTTTCGCATGGTTAATAGCGTTGGTACGAAGGACACGAACCAGAAGCTTGTGGAAAACCTGCTTGTGCAGATGCGAGACAGGTGCCAGCATTACGAGAAAAAGTGAATCAGGAAAAGGGACGAATCATTAAGTCACGTGCGCGGTGGCGCGTGCGCATATCCGAAATCGGCATCGTCTCCCGGTGGCGGAACGTTCTCGAAACACGGCGGAGCGATTGCTCAGTGTCATTCTGGTGGATACGTTTATATAATAGGGGGGCAATCGCCGCCCTCCAGAAACTTTGCAGTGCTCTCTGCTGTTGGCTCATTTCCTTCATCAGATTTACGCCTTCCGTTTGTATAGCTAGGCTTCTCTAATTGCGACCATGTTAAGATTTGCTTCTCCTGCCGTCAAACAATCAATCAAGTCACAACAAATTAGATTCATCTCCCACAAGGAGTTGAAGTTCGGTGTCGAAGGTAGAGCTGCCCTTCTGAAGGGTGTTGAAACCTTGGCGGATGCGGTTTCCGTCACTTTGGGTCCTAAAGGTAGAAATGTTCTTATTGAGCAACCTTTTGGTGCACCTAAAATCACAAAAGATGGTGTTACCGTTGCAAAATCTATTGTGTTGAAGGACAAATTTGAAAACTTGGGGGCGAAATTACTACAGGATGTTGCCTCAAAGACCAACGAAAGTGCTGGTGATGGTACAACTTCTGCAACTGTTTTGGGTAGATCGATCTTTACTGAATCTGTTAAGAATGTTGCTGCAGGCTGTAACCCAATGGATTTAAGAAGAGGTTCACAAACAGCTGTCGAAGCTGTCATTAATTTCCTTGCTGAACACAAGAAGGAAGTTACCACATCATCTGAAATTGCGCAAGTTGCAACCATTTCAGCCAACGGCGATTCCAACATTGGTAGCATGTTAGCAAATGCAATGGCAAAAGTTGGCAAGGAAGGTGTTATTACAATCAAAGAAGGTAAGACCTTGGAAGATGAACTAGAAGTTACTGAAGGTATGAGATTTGACAGAGGCTACATTTCTCCATACTTCATTACTGATGCTAAATCCGGTAAAGTTGAATTTGAAAATCCTTTGTTATTATTATCTGAAAAGAAGATTTCTTCAATTCAAGATATTATTCCATCATTAGAAATTTCAAACAAATTAAGAAGACCTTTGTTAGTTGTTGCTGAAGATATCGATGGTGAAGCTTTAGCTGCTTGTATTTTAAATAAATTAAGAGGTCAAGTCCAAGTTTGTTGTGTCAAAGCTCCAGGTTTTGGTGATAACAGAAAGAACATCTTGGGTGACGTTGCTATCTTAACTGGTGGTACAGTCTTTACTGAGGAATTAGACATCAAACCAGAAAATGCCACTCCAGAACTATTGGGTACTGCTGGTTCAATCACAATTACTAAAGAAGACACTGTTGTTCTCAATGGCACAGGTTTAAAGGACACAATTTTACAAAGATGTGAACAAATCAGAGGTTCTATTGAAGATTCTGCAACTTCAGATTATGAAAAGGAAAAATTACATGAAAGACTAGCCAAATTATCTGGTGGTGTTGCTGTCATCAGAGTTGGTGGTGCCTCTGAAATTGAAGTTGGTGAAAAAAAAGATAGATACGATGATGCTTTATGTGCAACTAGAGCTGCTGTTCAAGAAGGTATTTTACCAGGTGGTGGTACTGCTTTGATCAAGGCAACTCTTGTCTTGGACAATGTCAAAACTGAAAACTTTGACCAAAAATTAGGTGTCGATATCATTAAAGCTGCAATCTTGAAACCAGCTAAAAAAATTGTTGAAAATGCTGGTGGTGAAGGTGCAGTTGTTGTCGGTAAATTATTAGACCAATATTCAAATGAATTCAATGTAGGTTATGACTCTTCAAAGGGTGTCTATGTTGATATGATTCAGGCCGGTATTATTGATCCATTCAAGGTCGTTAAAAGTGGTTTAGTTGATGCTTCGGGTGTTGCTTCCTTACTTGCAACTACTGAATGTGCAATCGTTGATGCCCCTGAACCAAAGGGTCCTCCAGCTGCTGCAGGTGGTCCACCAGGTATGGGAGGTATGGGAGGTATGGGTTTCTAATTAAGCTTACGCAGACAACTGAAATATTCATACTTGTTCTTGTCTATACTACTCTTTATGATTTGTAAATATAAATTAACGTTACTATATTTAATTAATAATGCAATAAGTTTAACCAATAAAGAGTAAGTTCGCATATTCAATCTTTTGTTTTTCTAAACCATACAACACTCTCAGTTGAACAGAAAAAGAAACCACAACGTGTATTATGTCACATATATTCATATCATTCTTTATATTCGGGCTCATAAACAACGTTTTATACGTAGTTATCCTCACGGCAGCCCATGATTTAGTGTCTCCAACAACTCCAAAATCATTGGTTCTTTTAGCAGATATTTTACCCGCTTTCATACTCAAACTTGTTCTACCAACATTCATTGACACCTCTTTACAAAAGAATAGTGAACAACCAGGACTGGGAATAAATTATCCTTTGAGGCTTGCATTAATTGTCGTATTATCGAGTGTTGGTATTTTGTTGACATCTTTACCTGTATCATTATCGATCATACTCGGTGGTGTTGTATTGGCATCATTATCATCCGGATTGGGAGAAATCACATTTCTTCAGTTGAGTCACTACTATAATACAGATTCATCCAATGTGGCAATCCATGGATGGTCAAGTGGTACCGGTGGTGCAGGATTAGCAGGTGCAGGGTTAGTTTTACTATTGACAACATTTCTGAAATTCCCACTTAACTGGGTTTTGAGGGCCTGTGTTGCAATTCCCATTATTCACCTCTGGGTGTATTATAAGTTTCTTCCAACTTCAACTTCGCTTTTGCTACTACATGAAGAGGGAAACCATAATTTTAACAGCAATCATGATGAAGAAGCTACTGCTTTTAGTGATGAAAACAATATTCCTGCGTTCGCAGGTACAATTGTCATAAAAAGCAATACTTTTTTTGTTATTATACTCAAAATAAAGCCTTATCTTTTCACATACATGCTGCCACTGTCTTTGGTTTATTTTGCCGAATACACAATCAACCAGGGTGTTGCGCCGACTTTGCTCTTCCCATTAAACGAAACTCCCTTTGATAAATTCCGAGATTCCTACGTGGCTTATGGAACCATATACCAAGTGGGTGTATTCATTTCAAGGTCTTCCGGCTCTATTTTTAGATTTAAAAAGCTTTATTTATTGGGCTTTTTACAAATACTAAATTTGGGTGTATGCATTTTACAGAGTTTGTACAAATTCATACGAAACATTTGGATCGTTTTCATCCTAATATTTTTTGAGGGTTTATTAGGCGGATCAGGTTACGTGAACACTTTTATGAGTGTTTCCGAAGATGTGGGTACTAATGAAAGGGAGTTTGCCCTTGGCTGTGTCGGTATTAGTGACAGTTTTGGAATTGTTCTTGCTGCAGTTATCAGTCTATGGTTAGAACCTTCGTTATGCCATTATCAGGTTAGTACCGGTAGGGATTGGTGTACTTTAGAATAGAATTGGCAAACACATTTAAATTTGCTGGTTGAAATACTCATTGATCTCATTGAAAACCTGTGTCATGTTTTCATCCTCGAAAACGTATGATGTTATATCGTCAAACGAAGATTGGCTGTTTAACATTATATTTGGTGTTTCGTTTAAATTTATACTCATTTCTTCATGAACGTTCCAGCGGCTTTTTTCTTTAAATTGTTTGTTATCTTTATTTTCATTTTCATTTTCATTTTCATTTTCATTGTCATTTTCCATTTCGTTGATGATTTGTTCAGGTTTGAGCAACTTTTCATGCTGTAAATGCTTATTAACTATTCTTTTAGTTGTCTCTTTCAATTTATCGAAATTTTCAGCAACTGCAAAATTTAACTCCATGTGAAACTTAATATAAGAGTATAAGAAATAAATTCTTATCAGACATGATTTAGTTATAACGAAAAAAGTATAGTCTGAAAAGAGCACGGGGATTCGAATCATGTATTCATAAATATTAGTTAAAATCGATGCAAATTGGTCAGGTTTAGTTGCATCACGTAAATAATGCAAAGATTCGGGGTGCCGAGATAAATTGGTGTCAAATAGCGCCTTTTCTAGTTTCAATATATCAAAATGTATGGGCTCAGGCAGACTAAATTCGTTTTTAGGTTTGCCAGAGTCAATCTTTTTAGAGTATGTTTCAAAATCTTTTTTGTTAATGTCATCGGTTATAACCATATCTACCATGACAAAAGTATTTGTTGTGAAACTGATAGAAAAAATTTCTCTTTGATATATCAAAAATTTATTATTCAAACCACTCTTTGATATAGTTAAAATTGCATTTAACATGATTAAATATAATAACTTGCTTTTCAATATACATTCATTTCTTAAACTTTTGACTATTTCTTGATTTTTTTCAGCGTTTATAATATGCTTTGGGAAATTACTGGCCAGACTTTCATCAGATAATAAAAGGCTTGCGTGTAAATGTAGTGTCAATGACAGTTTCAATAACTCAAACTTCAATCGGATTTCAGGCCATTTACTTTCGTTGTTAGCAATATTTTCATAATCATGGAATGACTCTAATGTGGAAATAAAAGTGTTTACTTGGCCAATAACTTTGAAAAACGCATTTAGTGTCACTTGTTTCTCACCTAAAACTAAAGTTGACAAATCTCTAGTTATATTTGTATAAGTACTTAACTTTTTATCAAATTCATTAGATAATATGTAGTATCCATGACTGATAGAAAGGTTGATTAAAGGTGGATATGTGTCTGAGTTATAGTACGTGGAATCTAGAACAAGAATATAATTCCATAATTTTTTATAACATTCGGTAGTTATTTTATTTGCAAATGACAGTTCTTCATATTTATAGGTATCAGTCTTTTCAAAATAAAAAATTTTGTCTTGATTCACGTGAAGCCCTATTGAAACAGCTAAGTTAACTGCATTTTCAAATAGGAAATGGGAATTTTGATTTGATACTCCTCCACTCTGAGCGTCCCCATAAATCATTAACGATAATCGTAGATTTAAAAGTGTATAAATAACAAAAACTGAGCCCTTCCTCCTATAATTTGATTTATTCAACAATTGAACTGAAATTTCATTAAACTCGTTATTTTGATACGGTAATGGGAATGTAAATGTTGAAGTGTCGTACTTTGTAAATATATTCACCAACTCAACTAATGATGTTATCAAAGCGATGAATGAGTATTCAAACATTTTTTTAGGTGTTTTGAAAACTATGCTTTTAAATTTCACCAAAAAATAGTAATTGAATATCAAACGTACAGTTTCCATTGGTAGATATGAATTGAATAAAAGATGATTCAAATTAGTTTCAAAATAAGTAAGCCTCTCCAAAATAGCATAATAGTTACCGCAAATTAAATTTTCAATCAAGGAATTTAATTTGGCAGTACCATATTCATCATAACTATCATATTTCAAATCTATCAAATGAAAACTTTGTTTGAAATTTTTAGATTTCCATGATTTTTTTTCCCGACTTACAATATGCTGAAATGATTGGATAAAGTTAAAAATGTGGTTTTGTTCATGAAATACTCCAAAATTTGGTGCCCTAATCCTAGTCCGAGATGGTTTTCTAAGAACATAGTAATATGGTGTTAAATCAAAACTTTCATATAAAATTGAGGGCACTAAGGTTTTGTCTGTGAACATGTTATCTATATGCGAAATATAATACAAGTTTGAGGCAGTCATATTGGTTGGAATATTTTGGCATTGAGAAATGCAACTCAAAGCGTTACCACACAATGACGGTACATTGTTGACAGTAGTTGAGATGTTATTATCTACTTTAATCCATTTCTGGTGGTTATACCTGCATGAATTCACTAATGAAAACTTAACACAATTGGAACATGGTTCTTGGCGATCACATTTTATTTTTTTTCTTTTACAATTTAAACACACTAAGGAGACTCTTGTTCGTTGTTTTTTCAATTTCTTGACTTCCACCATTTTAGATTGTTGAGTCCCTCTTGATGGAAGGCAAGAGTAAAGAACCTGAAGGGTCTTGTTAAAGCTAAAACAATGCGCCGCTGTAAGACAATTTCAGGTAGTGAACCAATTTACCCGCTTATGTGCGAATGACATTGTCATAAATATACCTAAAAGGTATTCAGGAAAAAGGCTGTAATTTGGACTCAAAGGTCAAAAGTGAATGTATGGTTTTTTTCTTTGGAAACTGAAAACCTAATTTCGTTATCTCTTCAGAAAAAATATGTACACTTTTAAAATTACGCTATCATAAGAAGTTACAAGGGAAATTCGTTAGGAGATTGATTAAAGTACTCGTTAATCTCATTGAACATGCACATAATATTTTCATCTTCAAAAACTGAAGAGGCAACTTCTTCAAATGGTATGGAGTCCACCATATTTGTATTGTGGGAAGCTCCTGCACCTCCTGAGCTCAAATTATGATCAGCATTGTAAGATCGAGCAAATGGTCTAGAGCCCAAAGCCGTACTACTGTCTTCTGAACTATGGTTAGTTTGATTTTTATTAACATAACCAATTTCCTTAATTATTTGATCTCCCTTTAATAGATGAGTCAGTCGTCCATCTTGTAAATGTCGACTGATTATTTTCTGTGTTAGTTGTATTAATTTGTCAAAGTTATCAGAAACAACAAAATTTAAGTCACAATGAACTTTAACATAACAATAAAGGAAATAAATTGTAATTAAAGTTAACTTTGCTAAGACAAAAAAAGTATAGCTAGAGAATAATACCGGAATTTGAATCACATTCTCATAAACATGAGTTAAATATGATGCATAATGCATGGGGTCGCTCAAACTTTCAATAACGCTGAGAGCCCGTTGATGCTTTGAAGTATCAAAGTTGTATAATGCATCCTCTAATAAAGTAGTGTCAAAAAATGGTGGATCAACTAAATCAAACTTATCGTCTATATTAAACTCTGTTTTTTTCTCTGTATTTGTGTCCCATTCAGATTGACTTCTTTTCTTAATGTTGTCAGCTATTATTAGATCAACAAAAATGACTGTTTCCAAACCAAACCAACTGGAAAAAACTTCTCTGTTGTAAATCATAAATTTATTCTGTAGTTTATTTTTTGAAATGTCTAGAATTGCATTCAAGCCAATAAAGTACGTTAATTTACATTTCATGATGCAGTTGGTCTTCAATTCTTCAAAAACTTTTATATTTTTCTCATTTTTCAGCGTTTCCTGTGAAAACCTTTCATTCAAAGCCTCAGTTGATAATAACAGAAGAAGCTGTATTTGAAATTTGAAATATAAATGAAGTAGTTCAAACTTCATTTTTAGTTGTTCCCACTTATCTTCATTTTTTTCAAAACTGGAAAAATCTGAGAATGGTTCGAAAGAACAAACTAACGCACATGCTTCGTGATTGAGTGAAATTATATCATTCAGACATACCGGGCTCTTACCTAAAATTAATAATGAAAATTTATTGATGATATCAACAAATTTCTTCGATAAAATATTTGAGTTAGTGGGTTTCGTGTAAAACTCATGACAATATCTGTCATCTATTAATGGCGGACAATTGAGACAGGCAAAGTACGATGCATCCGTAACCAAAAGATAATTCCACAATGTTTTGTAGGATTCTGTCGGTATTTCTCTTGCAAAGGAAAGTTCTTCATAATTATCAGAGCTATGATCCGATTTGCTTCTTTCCAAATAAGTTATCTTGTTTTGATCTAAATGAAGACCTATCGCAAAACTCAATGTGACAGCGCTCTCAAAAATGAAATGAGTATTTAAATTTGATAATCCACCACTCTGTGCATCCCCATAAATCATTAATGATAATCTAAGGTTCAATAGAGTATATATGACAAAAATTGAACCCTTTCTTCTATAATTTGATCTATTCAACAATTGTATTGAAATTTCATTAAACTCGTTGTTTTGGTACGGTAATGGAAAATTAAACTTTGAATTGTCATATTTGGTAAAAGTATTTGTCAACTCGACTAAAGATGTAATCAATGCGATAATGGAATACTCAAAATTTTTTCTGGGCTTCCTAAAATCGATTCCTTCACGTTTCACTATAAAATAATAGTGAAAAATAAGCTGAACCACTCCCATTGGTATGTACGAGTTGAATAAGACTTTGTTCAAATCTGTTTGAAAATAATTTAATCTTTCTAAGATCGCATAATAATTATTGCAAATTAGTTTTCTAATTTGTGCATGCAACTTCTCATTGTCGGTGAGATCGTGATAAATTGATTGTAGTTCCATCAAGTGAAAATCTCGATTAAATTTTTCCGCTTTCCATAATTTTCTTTCATTATTTAACATTTGTTTGAATGACATGATAAACTTATATGTAAAAACACCCTGTTTCATAAACATCTGCATGTGAGGAGGCCTCAATTGAGTTCTTGAAGGTTTTCTAAATACTAAATACTGAGAATAAAATTGAAACTTGATATTTAGTACAGAATTGGAAACACAATTAAAATGTACTGCTTGGCCTGGTGGAATCGATGAATGTACTCGTGATGCCAAATTACAAACGGAATTATTGTCAAATCCACAGGGGCTCAATTCATGCATGACATTGTCACGTTTATAAGTACCAGAAATGATTTTGTCTTCATTTGTTTTCCTTTTCCATGATTGATGATTATAACAGCATGAATTAACCGTTGATGATTTGACACAGTTGGAACATGGTCTCTGGCGGTCACACTTGACTTTTTTCTCTTTGCAATTAGAGCAAACCAGTGTTGCTCTATTTCTCTGTCTCTTAACCTTACTAGAGTCCAGCATTATCGTTTAAGAAAATTTTTGTGATGACGGTACTGGTAAGTCTGTAGATCTTCACTAGCACAGCTTCTTGTTTCAAAAGAAAAAAGATGAAGCATTGCCGGAATTAACGGCGATTTGTTTGCTTATAAAATCCGTGGGATTCGGGGATAAACATTTCGTCGCTAACTTTGTATGATTACAGATAAACATTGCTATACATTATTTTTTTTTCTATGCAAGGGTGGTGTAAACCCTTTTCCTGACTTTATCAGAATCATCACCAGTGAGTTGTGTTTCTGCAGAATCATCTGCATAGATATGATTATGATCTTGAGACCATTTGTTCTGCAAGAACTTAAGACCCTGAATATTAAATCCGATATCATTGGCTGTAGATTTCATTACTTTCCTGAGCTGATTTTTCAAGTTTATAATTTCGTTCTTGAAAACCTCATCATTTTGAGTGATTAATTCTAAATGATTTGAGCGTACGACAAAAAAGAGCGTACGACAAATCATGTTTAATTTTGGTGTGTTTTTCTGTAACAAGTCGCCATCTTTTGTCCATCTACTAATGGATTTTAGTAGTTTGACAGTATAACTAAATGGTAAGACTAATAAGCTGTCTTCTAACTGACTTGGTTTAATTTTGCTTAAAGTGTCAAATAGATATTCACTTGGGGTAGTATTCATTGCTTTCAGCAAAGCATTATCTTTATCATCTATCATATCTAAGGCCTCAATTAGCTTTTCACTTGCTTTTAAATTTTCCATGGTTTTTGCTCTAACAGCCCCCGCATCATCTAGTTCTTCCTCTTCTTCACCATCCTCAAGGTTTCTCCTTGGTACTATGTCGTCACCTTCTAATGAACCTAAAAGTTCATTTTCATATAGTTCGTCCATTTCCTTTTCACGTTCTTCCTGTATAAAAACTTCGTCATTATCTTGTTTCCAAACTCTGATACTAAAATCGTGAGAAACACTAACAAAAAATTCCGAATCGGAGCTAATTGATAGTCCCCAAATTTCGCCTAAATGAGCAGCAAACTTTTGAATCTGCTCAAATTTATCTCCATCCCAATATTTGATAAACTTATCTTTTGAACAAGTCAAGAAATTGTGCGACTGTGGAAAGAACTTAATATTCATAATTGAATCATCATGGGCAAAAATGGATTTGTGGCAGTCACCAAAATTTAAACCCCAAATTCTAACATTTTTATCAGCTGAACATGTGATAATCATTTTGGAGTCGAAAGATATGTCAATTGATAAAACAGGTAATTTATGACCATATAGACTTAAATAAAATTTAAGTGTATCAAAGAAAAAAATTTTAACCGTATTGTCCATTAGTGAGACGGATAAGAATTTAGAATCTGAAGAGACTTTTAGTGAAATTATACTTTCACTCAATTCAAGTGTTTTGGTATTTGCTAAATTCAATTTATTTTCTAAAGTATTAACTTTGATTTCCCAATATTTAACATTTTTATCAGAGGAACCAGTTAAAATAGTTTTTCCATCAGAAGTAATATCAATCGACCAAATAGAATCATCATGCGCAGACTCTATATGATGGATGATTTCGGAGGTCGACAAATCGATTAGTTTCAAATCACCATTTTTCAATCCAATTATCAACAACGAACCACCTGGTAAAAATTTACCACATAAAACGTTCCCAATTTTATCAATTGATCTAATACAGTTCAAGGTTTTCAAATTCCAAATTTTAATTTGATTGTTTGAACCTGTATACAAAAGACTATTATCATCATTTATATCAACGGATCTAATATCGTTTCTATGACCCGGTCTTTCAACCGAATACTTCAAAAAAGAAATTTTATCGTTAGTATTATTATGTTTCTTCAAGTTCTCCGGTAATTTAAGGTACCAATAGTTGATTGTGTTGTTTGAATTGTTTATCATAATGTTAACACTTTTTGCATTTGAGCTAATCAAATTAATGTTGTTGATCCTTGAATCTGTGAATATAGTTGTGAATGGGCAAATTAACATCTGCACTTTTGAAGCATCTAGTGATTCTCTTATTTCATTTTCTGTCAATCCCTTTTCACACAACCTTTTCGTCCTCTTACTCGAGGCTTTTTGAATTTCATTGACTGATCTTACTCTAAAAACCTCAACAGTTTTGTCAGAATTCGCAAGTATTAATAGATTATTGCAGTCATCGAATTTGATGTCAACAACTTTGTTTGTGCTCTGCTTTTGGAAAATACCAAATTCAGATAACTTAGAACCATCGTCCAAATCCATATTTAGATTCCAAATTTTACATTCACCATTCATACCGGTAGTCAAAAGTAACTCTCTATCATCGTTGTAACTGAAAACTTCCATTGACCAAGATTCTCCATTATGGGCTAAATGGGTTTCAGTACATTGATTAAGCTTCAAATCCCAAATTTTGATTAGTCCATCCTTAGAAGTAGAAATTAAATAATTCTCATTGTAGTAAAAAATTGACGTAATTGCATTTTTATGGCCTTTAAATTTGATTAAACCTGCTTCGGATATCAAATCCCAAATGATCAAAGTTGTATCATTAGAGCCACTAATCAAACTTGTACCATTGTTATCAAATTCCAAACATGTAATCGCAGATTTATGGCCTTGAAATTTGATAATTAAAGATTTTGTGGAAAGATCCCAAACTTTAATATCACCATTGGATAAACCGAGTGCTAATAAATTGGCAAATGAAGAATATGCAAGTCTTGTAATTTCCGGCGGCGGCAATAAGGAGGATGAGTCTAAAGATCCCGGAGTAGCAGTATCGCAGATACTAGACTCTACAGTTTGAGTTTTGTAATTCCATTCAAGAACTGAATCCAAGGCAGATGATAAAATGGTGTTTGATCTACTGTTGAAAATAAGGTTTGATTTTGATGATATCACACCAAAGACAGAGTCCTGAATGTATCTTGAGTACGACTTGACCATTACTGGGTAGTTGTTTATTCCGTGCCCTGAAACACTGTCTCTATAAAATCTACACAATAAGTGAAGATTCAAATAAATCAATTAAGTAAAATTTTTCAAAAATCTCAAAACAAAAAAAAAACTAATCCTCTCTCCCAAAAAGGAAATCCACAAAATTATCCATCAGTACAGGCCAAGCAGCAGATTCACTGACGGTGGCCAACTCAGCAGGAGGAATGGCAAAAAACCCACGGGACATGTTCCATTCGTCTTTACTAATATCCTTTTTGTCACTCTTCCCACCAATAATGAACTCATGTATGAATTTGTGGGCTGTCGATTTTTCATCATGAAGTTCATCTTTATATATTACTTGCCACAATGAAAGAACATCTGATAATGGTAGCTTGCGCACACCTGGTCCTAGCGCATACGTAAACGCAAATTTATGGACTTCATCCATAACTACTTCATTCGATTTAGCATTCTGCAAATAGTTTGCCATATCTGAAATGTTGTTCACGCCTGTTTTTCCCCAGTTCCTGACAAACGCATCACGTTCAAAAACCCCTGTAGAAGGTGATTCAAGGAGGTATGCTACTATTAAAGCTTCTGCATCCTTTTCGGGGTCAATATTCATATCCGTCAAATACTTAATAGTACCATCAATATCTATTCTATTCCTGTCCAAAGGATCTGCATATTTTTGAAATATGCTATTTAAAATTTTCAATCGAACTGCTGAAAGTTTGGTGGTATTTTTTGCACCAGCATTGTCAATTATCGAGCAATTGTTATAGTAATCGTCAATTGCGTTGTTCAATGACATGCGATTTCGATTCAAGCAATCTTGTGCAAAACGTTTATCATCACACCCTGTAATCTGCATAAACCTAAAAACATTATCCATTTGTAAGTCTAGTTTATCTGTTTGCCCTGACCTTTTTTTTCGCCCTTCTTTTGGCAGAAAACCTTTGAACAGAGGCCTCTGAAAGTGTTTTGGCTGAGCACATCACGCGGATTGCCTTTTTGAGAATCAGTCTAAACATGTTTCGATTTCTACTATGTTAAGTTGATGTCACTGTTCTTTTTTCGAAAGAACTCGATATTGCTCTGACGTATGACTTCATTACTAAACTCTTTTGATCTCGGTATTTCTGAGGACACGAACATTTTGCTAGAATGGTTGTCCTTACAAATTTTTTCTTCCTCAATTCACTCCGAACTAGTTGTCCCACTCAGAATCAAAAACATAATACGAAATTCGTTTGATACGCACACATACTTCCCTGTTTTCCAAAAAATGATGTACTCTTCGGCAATAAATTTAAAAGATAGTTATCATGGTGATGTCATGCTTTTCTTTAACTGGTTAGAGATGTCAACAAAAAATCTTGATATGCTGTACTCGTTTTTCCGGTTCAATAATACTGATATAGTACTGCTAAAACGAAACGAATTTTCAGTATATCAAGATTTTATCAAATCTATTTGGGATGACTTAGTACAATTTTTTTATAAAACTTCAAATTCTGGTGACTTGTTCCTAGCTTCAAAAATTTTTATGAAGATAAACTTGTTTGACGAACTAGACGATCTGATATTCCAATTGTCAAAGCGCCACATTATCCAAAAAATAGACTCCTTATACTATGATGGGCCAATTTTTGAACGTCTCAATACATGGATTCTAAATGATTTGTATTTATCTTTTGAAAGCTTGGTATCTTTTCAAAATGCAAAAGCTTTCAAAGATTGTCTGTTAATGATAACAAAAAACAATTTAATAACGAGAAGGATAAATCAAGTACATATACTTGTAGAAAAATACCCAAATACAATTGAAACTCTCAAAGAATTCAATCTTTGCTTGAATAAAAATTATCAGAGAGATTTGTTGATAGATCAATTTATTTCAAACCTAAACTCAAATATCTTGATACCAAGTATTAAAACAATTGATATAATCATATACTACATAAAAACAATCCATTCATTTTTACTCATTGATCACAGAGGTGTTTTTTTGGATAAGGTAACCAGACCAATTCGTTATTATTTATTTATAAGGAACGACACGGTAGAGAAAATAGTCAATGGATTATTAAGTACAGATAGAGAAAATAACAAATTAATTGAGTTGAACGATGAACTTAATAGAAATCTACACAATTCAATAACTTCAAATTCAAGTATTTTGAAGAATCATCAAAAGAGAACATTGAATTGGCAACCTGATCCAATCGATGCGTTGCCAGACTTTCAAATTGGTAAGATTGATGATGTTATTGATTCTTTGACATCAATATTTGATGATAAAAGCGTTTTCATTAACCAATTTGTTAATATATTTTCAGGGGATTTACTAAGGATCAACGATTACAATATTTCTGGCGTTATGAAAAATTTAGCTTTACTAAAATCTAAGTTTTCAAATAACGATTTCAACAAAATTGATATCATGTTAAATGATATTGTTAAAAGTAAACTTTTAGACTCTAAAATAAATCATATTCCCAACAATCACTTAGCATTTGCAGTGCATGGGGTGTTTTTAAGTCATCTCTACTGGCCTAATTTATCATCTGAGGCCATACCCAGGTTTGAGTTAACAAAATCCATTAAAGATAGCTTATCAAGATATGAATTATGTTACAAAATTTTGCAGAAAGGTAGAGATTTAAAAATGCATCCTCAAAAATCAACTGCAAATGTAGATATTGAAATAAATGGAGTTGTTAAAAACTATACCACTACACTAGAAAAAGTGGTGGTTTTAAAATTTTTTAACGACTCTAAAGTGGGTGCTGTCAAATTGGGTGTGCTTGTAATGAAATTGGGAATGTCTCTTCAGCTTGTAAAATCTAGTTTGGAATTTTGGGTGAACGAGAATGTTCTCGTTGGGATTGATGGTGGTTGGAAAATCAATGAATAGTTGCTACATACTTTTCTATACATAAATATTCTTTACACTCTGCTTCGAACCAGTTTTTCTATAACCTGTAATACATCTGCTCCCAAGTTAGTTCCTGGATCTTCTAAACGAGCTTGAATAACTCTATCAAGCAGCAAGCGCAGTTTTCCAATAAGAACTGCATTTTTACACCATGTTCTAATAGGTAGCCAACTGTCCAAAACAATACCTCTAGATCTAAAAACACTAGAAAGACCAGTCAAGTCATATGAAATACTACCACCAAAAAGTAAAACTGAGATAGTACTACTTGGAGTTATACCATGGAGATACAATTTGCTTGTCTCCTGTGAGTCATTGAAAACAATAAACGCCGGATTATTAGTGGCATTTTTTTCGTCGTTAATAAATAATGAGGAAGCGGGATGCATAAATACTCTAGTTGCTGGATATGTTTTGTCTGAGGTGGTAGTACTAATAGGTTCGGCGCTTTCCAGTAAACGCCTATACTTTTCATTTCGTGACCAATACTTAATCTTCTTGAATTCCGGATCAAGCGCAATCGCACCACCTATACTTTGAGTGTATTTTACATCAGGTAATTCAACCATGGCAATTTGAGGATATAATGATGCAGTTAAAATACTTTTGAGCATGTTTGAGTTGTCACTATTTCTGTTATATTTAGAAGAAACCTCATCTTCATATAAATCCTTTTTTGAATCATAAAAAAACGGTACAAAACCAATTTCTTTCATATTATTAATATACTGTAATCTTGTTGATTCAATATCGTTCATCCTTATCATTGAAATGAAGTTTTCAGCACAAAATTCCCGACGTTCTTTTATGTTTGATAGTCTCCTGAACTCTTTGTACGCATTCAAAATTGCAATCATATCACCATTATCCTTAGCAAACTTTTGCTGCACTTTTTTCATTTCTGCTCTCTCCTCATGTCTGCAAGAAAATGGCGATCCTGTCACGCCAATTGCAGCTAGTATCAAGCAACTTTCTAAGCAGCCAAATATGCACCCAAAAATCATCATTTTACCTGATCTCAGATCTGTCGGTAACATTGAGAGGTATTTACCTAGAGCCGTCAATTCATCTTCATTGTGTTTTAAAGCACCAGCATCAATAAGAACTCTCTTTGCATTATCAACATTGTCCTTATGGGGCGGATCTAAGCCGTTAAGTAAAAAATCATAAACATTTTTAATGCCGATGGATTTGACGATTAAATAAACGGATTCCAACTTGGTGCGTTTAATCTCAGGTATTGGCTGTGTGATCATTTTTGACTCTGTCTCTCTTGTAAATAACTTATAGCACGAGCCATTTCTAATACGCCCCGCACGCCCTCTCCGTTGTTTTGTTTCTGCCTTTGACGCCCAAATTTCTACCAATTTAGTATTATTTGACTTAGCATCATATTGAACACTCTTGACTCTACCCGTATCAATAACAGCAACTGCATCTGGGATAGTAATAGAGGTTTCTGCAATATTTGTAGTTGCAATAATTTTACGTTTACTTCGTGGAGGATTTTGAAAAATTCTCTTCTGCTCTTGCGAGCTCAAAGCTGAATGTAATGGTAGCTTCCAAAACCTTTCATCGTCTTTGATACTATTCAAACATTTTTTGATTTCCATAACACCAGGTAAAAAGATAAGAATTGAACCGTTATCATTTTCAGCATGCAAATCGTCATCTATTTTATTTATTAATTCCTTGAGAAGTTCATAATTTATATTGCCAGATTGAAAAAATTTTGAGTCTGCGACTGGTTTAATCATATTGTTGTCAATTTCATCATCATAATCCCCGTAACTATAATTTTGATATTTTAAAATTTTAAAATCTGTAAGTTCTAGTACGTCGTCTAAATAGTAATCTTCAATCGGAAAGGTGCGTCCCTCTATATGTGCATGTGCAATAGATTTTAGATGTTTACTGTCAAAATACTCATCAAAGATTTTTTTATCAATTGTAGCTGACATCAATACAATTTTGAGATTTGGAAAATTTGTCATCATTTTTTTCAAGATAATCAGTAAAAAGTCACTGTCAATAGATCTTTCATGAACTTCATCTATAAAAATATAGCCTAAATTTTGAAAGAATGAGGTTTGCGAAGCTTTTTCCTTACCAAAAATTGACTGAACCATTCTAAGCATAACACCGGTCGTTACAAATGAGATCCTAGTTACATCGGAGGTTTTATTCTCGCCACGAATAATATAACCTGTTTCTGAACCACATTTATCAACTCTTTCGTCAGAAATACGATCAGCTAGACCAATAGTGGAAATACGCCTGGGTTGGGTGCAAATAATAGTAGTGTTATAATCTCCCCTCGCATTCAGATCATCCAGGATAAATTGAACAATTTGTGTGGATTTTCCTGAACCTGTTTCACCGGTGATTAAACAAACGTTGTTACTGTTAATTGTATGAATTATTTCATTTTTCTTTGCCCATGCAGGTAACTTGGACCTTTTCTTAACGGAATATTCAAACTCGGGCGAGTCGGTTCTTTCCCTATAACTTTTTTCAACTATAGTTATATTCAATTGTTTTTTGTTCAACTGCTTTTTGTTATACGCTTTATCTCTTGAATTTAACCCTGAATGCTTTTTTGGAGTCATTGTTTCAGAAGGAATATATAATGGACCTGGATTTTCAATAATTTTGGAAATGTTTTGCTCTAGCCAGTCAACACAAGTATAAATATATGGCATACCAAAAGCGCCAATTTTGAAGAGATAAACAAGTAAATGATTAATGACCGATAGCTTAATATAGTTGGGTAAGGAGTATGAGGAATTCTTCACTATTAAAAACAATCCGCAAATGTCAAATGGATAAAATTTGGACCTGTATACTTTTAAACACAACAAATCCGGTTTCAGACCTTCAGGATTTAAAGCAATTTCAAAAATGTCATCTTTCTGCGGATCATCTTCCATAATTCTAGATTCAAATATGGCTTTCAAACTGCTTTTCTCTTCAAACCATTCATTAGATGCATCAAGCTGAGTCGGATGTTCAAATTTTGATGTTTTTTTTAAAAGACTATTCGTTAAGTCTACTGCAGACTTTACCAAATCGCTATTATTGTGCTCCAGGCTAGAGATCACATCTGATCTACTATATCCGCCCTGGATTAGTTTTGCAGCCGAGCGCTCTAAATTCAAATCTTTTGTGATTGTTAGCTTAACACTTGAATCAGCGTCACTTTTACTGAAGCAGGAAGGTAAGTCGTCTTCCGGTAAATGAAAAATCAACCATTCAAGAGAATCATCAAAAGTATATGTGTATTTAAGTGATTCTTCAACGTGAGCTTCTCTAAATCCTAGTTTTGTTAATAATGTTGAATATGAACTATTCGGCTTGATAAGTTCGTGCTCTTCTGGATCTTTTTCAGACCAATTAATATGATTTTTAATTGAATTTTCAATTGAAATTCTCAATTCTGAATCTAAGTCGAACAAAACACTTTTCTCCCATACCTTTTTTGGAAAGGTAATTCTAGCGCTATTATAGTGAATTTTGAAGGTGGAGTCTTTTAATTTATGTTCATCAGTTTTTTCTATCGTTTTTGATTTTTGAGTTTGTGCTGACTCTGAGGTCAATCCAATAGCGATCGTCTGTTTTTTTACTTTTTCCAAAGAGGCTATTTTAACTTCCTGCTCTTTCTTCTTGGCGGCATCTTGCTTTCTCTTCTCCAGCAAAGCAAAAAATGGATCGTTGGAATACTCCAACTTACTTCTCTTGGGGTTGTCCTTTGTGATCCTCTTTCTTTCCGATTCTAGCTCTGACCATAAATTTTTATGGTTTGTTGGTAAGACCATATGAATATTTTTATTGAAGAGAACTCGATGTAACGCATAAGTAGCAGCATAATGACGCGCCTCAAGAGGAGTTTCTTGTGGTTTAACAAATTCTTTTGGAGGATGGAACTTAACTTGAATAAGCTCCTTTGTTTTTGGATTTTCCCAGGATAGTTGAGGTACAGCGATGAAGCCTTCGGGTAATTTTTTCATGTCATATTCAACTTTGTTCCACTTCTGTTTTTGGCAATGCTCGTGTAATAAGGAACCAGGTAGTTTACCTGTCCAAGAGGTGGTCTGCGCAACTACTACTCTGCCATTTTTGATGGGTAGAGTTTGCTGTGCAGGTTCATCTTTAGCACTCTTCTTCGAATTCCTTTTGGATTTCGCAGAATTCAACTCAGATGCGAGTTTTTCTTCCGGTTGGGTATTTTTGGACTTTTTTCCCATGGGTTAGAAAGAGTTGTAACACTATAGTGAGAAAAATAACCTGACAAACAGCGGCACAGAGACGACAAAGCCAAGGCTTCCGAAATTCATGTTGCGAATCCCATGCGCCACTGCGCTGCCGCGCCACTTTGAAGGGCAAGGACCCTTTTTCATTTCTGTTTTTCCTCTTTTTGTTTTTCTCGGTTTGTCCTTTTTCGGATTTTCCCTGCCCTAAGTTGAGAATTAAACGGAGCGGTGGTTCATATCAAATTGCACCGATTTGAGGCCGTTGTTTCTGGCTGAATCTGCCCTTCTTTAGAAACCACATCGCCAACACGCTCTTTGCTTTGCAGTAGTATTACTGCTATCAAAGTTTTTAAGACAGTTTTTTAGCAGAAACAGCGGCATTTGCTACAAACACTACAGCATATCCCTTTATTTAGTATCCACTAATTTAGGGAATTATTGTTATTTTGATTTTTGGATTGTTTCCAACCTTTCCTAAACACATATATATATATAATAGATACAAACATCGCTGATATTTTGCCAAGCCTAAAACTTGCTGATACACAATATATACATTTCTCATTACTCAACAGTGCATCTTTACATTCGGATTTAGTTCATGATAATCAAATTTATATATGGTTTGGTCTCAGATTGATATTTCAAAAGCTCATGTTGCATATGCAGTGCTTGCGGTCTTCAGTACCTGTTTTTCACTATGTTCACTTTTTGTAAAAGAGAAATTATATTTAGGTGAAGCATCCGTGGCAACAATTTACGGCTTAATCGTTGGTCCTCATTGTCTAAACTGGTTCAATCCTTTGAGTTGGGGTAACTATTTTTACATCACTTTGGAAATATCACGGGTGCTTTTATGTATTGAAATCGTCGCCGTTTCAGTTGAATTACCTAAAAAGTACGTGTTAAAACATTGGTTTTCATTGTTTATGTTATTGGTACCTTGTATGACTGCTGGCTGGTTAATAATTGGTGCTTTTGTTTACGCTATAATTCCAGGTCTACGTTTTAGTCATGGCTTACTAATTTCGGCATGTATTACCGCCACTGATCCAATTTTAGCTCAAGCTGTTGTTGGTAAGGGTAAATTTGCTAAAAGAGTTCCAGCTCATTTGAGAAATTTGTTAACTGCAGAGTCTGCTTCTAATGATGGTATTTCAGTTCCCTTTGTTTATCTTGCTTTGAATATTATTCTGCACGGTAATGAACCCCATATTGTGGCAAAAGAGTGGATTTGCGTTACCGTCTTGTATGAATGTGGCTTTGGCTGTGTTATGGGTGCTTTGATAGGTTATGTTGGTAGGAAAGCTTTAAAATTTGCAGAAGATCATGATTTGATTGATCGTGAATCTTTTCTTGCATTCTATATTATGTTGGCATTATTGTGCGCTGGGTTTGGTTCAATTTTAGGTGTTGATGATTTATTGGCTTCTTTCTGTGCAGGAACAGCATTTGCTTGGGACGGTTGGTTTACTCATCGAACTGAAGAATCAAATGTTTCGACGGTCATTGATGTTCTCTTGAATATGGCTTATTTTGTCTATTTTGGTTCAATTATTCCATGGCAAGAATTTAATGATACTGATATCGGTTTGAACTGTTGGCGTTTAATTTGTCTCGCCTTAGTAGTCTTGTCTTTGAGAAGAATTCCTGCAGTTTTATTAACAAAGGTAATTAATCCAGATATTAAAAATTGGAAGGAGGCACTGTTCGTTGGTCATTTTGGGCCAATTGGGGTAGGTGCAGTTTTTGCTGCGATTATTGCAATCTCAGATCTTGAAGCTGATGTTCTACATATAAAACATGGTCCGTCAACTGACTATCCGGTAGATTCTGAGTTTTATCAATTGATTAGAATTATTTGGCCGACGGTTTGCTTCTTGATAGTTACGAGTATTGTCATTCATGGTTCCTCCGTTGCAGTTTTAACATTGGGTAAACAATTACAGAGTATGACGTTTACAATGACATGGACAAAGGTTGAAAGTGAAGGCAATGGAACAACAACTAATGTTAATTGGTTCAATAGATTGCCTAAAATTGAAAGATCAGGTACTTCCTTTTCACTCAAAAGAATTGATACTATGGCGAATTCAGATTATGATGACATGAACATTAACGATAAATATATTAATGATAATAGCTCACCTAATACAAGTAATTATGAACTCACTGATGAAAAAATCAATTCAAAACTTAATGCAAATATCGGTATGGATAGGTTTACTAGCTTAAAAAATATACCACCCGTTGAAACTAGTGGTTCACCAGTTAGACCATTTGGGGGTGCAAATAGAAAGAAGCAAAGAAAATTACTGAAGCGTAGGCAATCACAAAAACGAAAAGTACCACCAGTTTCAGAAACTTTGGATTTAAAAAATGTTAACCGACATCCAAATATTGTTCAAGAAGATGGTAATAATGCAAGTTCTGCAAATACCGAATCTCCAGTAGATGATGAAATTAGTAAAGACGACTCAGCTACTGATCACAAATTGAAAGTTCCCTTACAAAAAATTTGTTCAAATGTTTCAAAAAACTCGCAAGCTTCACAAAATTCTAATATTTCAAACGCATCAATTGTTTCGGGAGATTTACGTGGTGTTGTTCATGCAGGTTCCGATACATTGAAGAAAATTGTATCAAATTACGACCTTACAAGTGAAGATTTAAAACCTGTTTACGATGAAGATGGTGATTTACGCATACCAACTCATGCATATGATTATGACGATGGTTTAGTCATTGAAGATCAACATGGTGAATTTTTGCGTACTGTTCGTAGCCGTGGTAATACTGTAACTTCTGTTAATTCGCATGAGAATTCAATGAGGTCAAGGGCTGGTACAATAACAAAGAAACTTGCATCAAGTATGGGATTACTATCGCCAAAGCAGTCAATTGATGAATCTGTAGTAACAAATTATGATCAAAATCATGTTAATACTACCAATGATGAAGAGATGAATGAGATACCAAATCCTGCTACAAATGAACAATTAAGTTCCAAACTTAATATGGCTGATAATATCGATCGAAATGTCAAAAGATCAACAACTGCAGGAAGTACAAGAAGTACTTTTGATAGATTTATTGATATTAGTGATGGGATTTTATTCAAGAATAGTGTTCCCAGAAAAACTAAGAAATTGCATGGGTTCAGGGTTAATAATGATATTATCATTGAGAATGAAGATGGTGAAGTTTTGGGTAGATATAAAGTGAATATGAAGAGACAAAAAGCGGAAGAGTTGGCCAAAGGCATTGACAATAAACAATATACTGATAACCTTATTGATAGATCATTGAAATATTTTGGATTAAAGAAAGAGAAGGAAATCATCGATGAGGAAATAAATGAGATGAGTAATACTGCTTTAATACCTGACGCGAATAATACCGATTTTGAAGATATGAGAATTGAAGATAAAATTAAGCATTTCATTAATGCTGACCCAAAGAAAGCGGTTGTACTTTTGCCAAAATATCCAAATGATGGTAAAAATCGTTATGATCTTTATGATAGAAAAAAAATAATCAAAGAAAAGTATCCTTCCGTTTTGATCCATGATAGTGATAATGATTACGATACTGATGAAGAAGCCAGTGACGGGGAAGAGGATACCGAAAGTTACAGCACTGATGATGAAAATAGTGGTGATGAAAATATTTCGCTGGACAGTAGTGGGCATGCGCACAAATCTAAAAATATTAAAATTAAAGATACTGTTACGAAGGATAATAAGACTAATAAGAAAAAGTTAGCTTATCACGAATCTAAACATGAAAAGGCAAGACGAACAGCTGCATTGAGCGAGTCCAAACGAGATAGTGACGATGAAGAGGAGTAAGCAAGAATTTATAATTTGATACTGTGGTAATAGTACTTAAATTTGTATAGATGTATATTAAATAGATCATATTTTTTTTCATATTTGAAGCGCTAGAAGTGTTTTTTAATTAGTCGTCAAGCATGTTTATTCTAGTAGACACCAAAATGCTAATTATGTTAAAAAAATACAGTAGTGTCAACCAATGTGACAGTTTTGTTTCTTCAGCAACTGTGTAAGTATGGGTTTTATATAATATTTGAACAATGCAGTTAATCATCTGTTTCCCATAAGTAACGGAATAAATTTTACTGGGCACGAGTTATTTTCCTTGCTTAATTTCTTTGGGACAAGTAAATACTTTGCTGGGAAAACTGTGTTGTTCCTACCATGAAACAATTGTAACCCTCCCAGTAAAACAGTTTCTCACTTGCAAGAAGTACACATTCTCACCAAATTTCCTTGCTTTTGCATGGGAACACGCCAGCTAGTTATAATAACTAGATATTCAAAACAATTTACTGCTTACACGGTCAGTAAACAGTTGGAACTGGCACTTTGTTTGAAATTGTGGCATGAATATAAATATTCAAGCCCAGCGACCCAATAATGCCATCAAACCGGCACCGACGCACATGACTAAATAAGCCCACAGCATTTTCTGAAACCCACCGGGGCCTTTAAATTCATCACTGAATAGGAACTCGTGAGCCATTAATTCGACACAACCCGTGTATATCAAAATGCCAGCAGAAATTGAATCAAATACACCGTTTGTAATTAATGCACGTCTACTCCCTGGGGGGTATGAACGCCTCACTCCAATACCAATAGCAATTGCCACCGGAGTACAAAGAGTGTAGGCCAAACAAAGCGCCCATGGAGTCCATCTTTTAGATTTTGGCCAATCGACACATGCGATTCTTGTACCTAAACCCAAACCTTCAAACATTTGGTGAAATACGACGACAATGTAAAGAGAAATAAATTCCTCACCTGAACAAGCTAATGTCAATCCAACAAAGACCGAATGAAATATAATACCAAATTCTAGAACAAAGACGTTCAAGATTTGGGCTGAATACACAGCAAGTGACTCTGAAACGGTTAATTGTTTTTCCATATCTGAGATAGAAGATGCAGTAAGATCCTTCTTGTTTGCAAGTAAAATTCCTTCCAAACGATTAGGTTCGGCGTTCACGTTTTCCCGATTTTCATTATCATCATTCTCACTTTCATGTTCCTGAAAATCTCCATGGATGTGTAGGTGACCGTGACCTCGTGATTCATTTGAATTAAAATGAACGACCTGTATTTCATCATTTCTCCCTTCATTTTCGGGATAATGGCCAACACTTCCATGATTTTGATTTGAATGAGTCACTGCGCTTGCATTATGAACATACATCGAAGTGTCACCGAAATGAGAATGTGTATGCGGGGCGGCAGAATCTACGTTTTGATGTGATATTTTAGCTTCAAGCCACCTGTAAGCAATAAGTTCTAGGAAAAACATCAGCATCAACACTATAAGTGCAATACCATAAGCTAGTGGATATACATCAAAAGGATAGCCTAGGCAGTCATTCGATAAGTTATCGTTTGCTGGTGCTAATAGATGAATAAACGCAGTAGCAATGATGACACCACTACCAAAAAATTTGGCAACAAAAAAACATGCTGGAGGCATTCTGATAAACGAGTATTTTGATGATAAAACTGGAAAAAAAGAACCAATTGCTGATGCAACTAAAACAACAAACACTGAAGAGATACGTGCCCCGAAATTCTCTCCATCGTATGGATTGTCGGCAACACAGGTATCTTCTCTTGTAAAAAGTTCAATTAATTCATCAACGCTAGACATTAAATTGCTTTAATTAAATGGCCGTTGAAAAGAACCTTTGCTCTTTGTACTCCAGACTGAAACGTGTTTAGCAAAGAAGCTTGTTGAAACCCAGGACCCCGGAAAATTAGGAGATGACGAAAAAAAGTATGAAAATGCTATCGAAGCGATGCTGTTTACCAGCGGAGTTCTCGTACTTCTGTAATGCTGCGGTGGAACATATTCTGTTACGGGTTTTGTGTCCGCAGCGATGGAGAAACGCCATTTGTGGTCGGTACAAACAACACTTCTCCTGCTTGTTGATGCTTGTGCGCAATTCGGAGGAGCTAATCCTAAACACTGTGTAGAAGTCCTGTGAAATTACTGCAACCCGACTTACTTGCCAGAAACTTTAGACATAGAGTCTGCGAAAAAGAAGAAAAGCCTAAACATTTGGATTTGTGTTAAAAGACTGAGGAGCAAAAAGGGAATATATATATAAGTGGATAGACATATTTTCGACTTAATAAAATCATATAGTTTGTGATAAACATGTAGCTTGTCCAAACGCTACTTTGACAAATACGCATTTCAAAGTCAGCTTGATCTAAAAGTGGCAAATATATTGTTTCATAACGAAATTGGTAGTTCTACAGTCGACCCTCTAGTATTCGTAGGAGAAAAATATGCCATACACGCTAATTTAAAAAATGCTGTGGTGTTCAAAAAAAAGCTAGCTTACAGTTTTAAACTAGTGAGTGATTCATTTTGTTGAGTTGGAGTAAAATTTTAGTGCCACAATAAGAAATGAGCCAACCTCAATTGACAAATGAATCCAGATGGAACAGCACGGCAGCTGCGATAGAACATCATATATGGGACTTCAGCTGTAAAACAAAAAGCTTTTGCAATTTACAAAACACACCTTTCTCAAAATTTTTTATTCTTGAAAAAAATTATAAATTTATATCTATACAAAATATTATCCTACCAGGTTCTATACTTCAGACTTTGAGTCTAGTGCAATCTAAGTTGGGATTTAATTACGAAGGCTTGATTATAGGAATGAAGCTTAACTTTCACATTTAACTTACTTAATATTTTCATTGTTATACGCGTTTAAGCGAATCCGGCAAAACGCGTACAGTAATCTTATCAATCGGAAGAATGCTAAACTATAAAATAGTTACAAATAATGGTATCAAAAACTACTGCGAAAGTCGAATATAATCTATCGGAAAATGAATGATCACATTGAACTCCATAAGTTGCAATTGCTTAATAGCGAAATGCTAAAAAGGCAGAATCAAAATTTGAAGTCAAATTTCAATAAACGAAATAAAAGGATGGGAACAAAAAACCAAAAATGACGAATCCAAGGTAATTAGATTAATAGAAGTAGCATACCAATAGCACCAACAGCTATTCCAGTTTGTCTTTGTACTTTAACACCAGCAGCAGAATAGGTCGTGATGTTAATTGTTGCGGATGACGTTGCTGAAGCGACACTCAAGGTAGACGTAGAAATTGAATTAAATGTAACAGGACCTGTTGGAACTGATGTTGTTTCAGTCGATGGACCAGTTGGAATGGTTGCTGTTTCAGTAGTCGATGGACCAGTTGGAACCGATGAGGTTTCAGTAGTCGATGGACCTGTTGGAACCGATGAGGTTTCAGTAGTCGATGGACCTGTTGGAACCGATGAGGTTT